>JABWIB010006831.1:9466-23265 GCA_016617825.1 Platyplectrum ornatum
GATTGGAACAATTTATCTTATAATGTATGCCCAGCTTTACAAATGAAACATACACATAACATGCATCAATGTAGTAGTTATTACTTTCTGCTTTACCTTCATATCAACTTAACTTGACTTGTCCAAGTGTACATGGACATGCTGTTGGTGTTCTGTTTAAAATATTGTAGTATGCTGTAAATTGTGAAAAGGCTAACACAATTAAGAAATAAAAAAAATNATATTAATATTGTAGTTATAATTATCCATATCCTGCAGAACATTATGCAGAAGGTTGGAGGAGGGTTGCCATGCATATACATGCAAAGGCTATTAATCTTTAGATTTTATAGCTATGGTGCTACAGAAAATGCTCCACTAGGAAGGTATCAACCTTTAAACTTTCACACTACAACTACAACTGTACTCAGGCTCCCACTATGTACANAGATAAAAGAGTCTGGAGAGTAATGTTCAGGCTGACAATGGATTTCCACTGATGATGTATTTGTGTGTCACAAGGTCTCAGATCTAAGTATGTCAACTGAGTACTGACAATGGGGATGGGGCAATGAGTTACAGGATATTACTCATAAAACATATAGGGCAGAATCAATTAAACGTAAAGACTGGAAAAAAACACAAAGTCCACCTATTCCCGTCTATTTCGGAGAACCATTATCACATCAGATTTTCTTTCGTATCTCTATGGATTGTGAGAAATAATCTGCTATGTCATTTTTTGCGGTTGTACTAAATATAAAATGCCCCATAGTGAAGTCTCCATATAGATCTTATGCTATATGGTCATACTTGTCATGCCCAATGATGTTTATTATAATGAATAAATATCAGCCTTCTTTAATCAGTTTTTTTCTTACTTCAAACATTGACCACCTATCTAAGCATTCACAAATGCAGCATAAGTAGATACACTCACTACCTTGGATATTTATAAACTCTAATGATGGATAAAATCTTTTATTATACAGTATGCTNCTGAAAGACAATGTAGACTTTGCTTTTAATACAGACTTACCAGAGAAGCACACATGCATTCTCCTTATATCATATAATATAAACATAGTGTTAACATAAAATAATGGTTTCCATCAGGGGTCATACTTTATCAAGCTTTTAGGAACACTTATTCTACTTGCTATGTTCCAAAAGCACATGGAGACTTATCATTGCTTATCATGGTTTTATTTTACAAATTTCATTTGTAAAATATTCATTTCATTTTGTAATTTCATTATTAGACAATGTTAGAACTAAGCAGTCCACAGGACATACCTAATCCGCCCTGTGCACCGAAGGTTCTGGAGGTGGAATCTGAGTAACTGCTGGAAATCACATGATAGAATGGCGACACCCATTTATAGAATACCTCCAAATGAACCATCGTAATCTGTCTCCTCTTTTTTCCTTTTGCTGACAATTCAATTTCACAGTTTTCACACTAGAAACTGCATATTATACTCNCATCGGTGCAAGTAAGGGAGTACAAGCACATTATATGCAATTACACTGGACTGAATTTAGGGGTTAGGCCTCCTCTTAGCACTTTATAAATTGTTGTCATCTTTTCCATACAAGTAGACCTCTAAGTAGACCTTTAAGAGTCTTAAATGCTTGGCAAAACGCGCATGGTGCCATGAATGAGTACCAGTGACAGAGATGATTACACAGATACTCATTCATAGCGCCCACTGGTATAAGCAAATGCTATAAAATAAGTGGTTAAAAAAAATCTTCCTGCACATATGTTGCTCAGAGATGTGTGAGAAAAAAATCAGTCAGGACAGTTTGTTTTTGACTAGTCTAGCAAATGGAAAGTTTCCATTTGGATCAGGGTTCAAAGTGGGGGTGTATATGGGTATGCCATACCGGCACTTCTCTCACTGTTGTAATTGAAAAACTTAAAATCTCCATTGACTTCTATTATATTTTGNATTTCCATACCGCCACTATTAAATGTCCATACTTATACATTTCCACTTTGACCACTTATTTGGATTATGTATACAATTCATGGTATGGCTATTGTTTCCTGTGACCTCTATAGGTATACCATGCTAGTTTTCAAACCAAAATTTACTAGTATTTACTAGCTGCCATTGATATTATTAGTTGAGCCTATAAAACCTTTATTATTAATTTTCATTTCCCATTAAGCAGCACATTTATTTGCATGAAACAAGCATCCTGTATGTGATGCAGTGCGGTTTGTATGTTTGTATGAATAACAGCATGCAAGGGCTGATTAATTCAATTATGCCACCCACACTTAGCCATTGTTTTTCGTAGGGTTGTGAGAAAAGATGCACTGTGCTACAGGAAATAACAAAACAATCTGTTTCACTTGTATTTTCCTTAAGTAGAGAATTAATAATGGTTTCTTTTGTGGATGAAGATTAAACTGAAATATGTAGTGCGCTTATTAGCTTTCTGTATAAAAGTTATGTTATACCATATTCCATGTTAGGTTAATTACATACAGTCCTCATAATTATGTGTAGCTTTTTAAAAGAAATANCTACAATGACTAAACCATTTAATATATGCTACTTGGAAAATGAAGTAATCAACAAAGGAAATCAGCAACTAATGAATTCATATCACAATATTTACTAGTTTATAATATTTATATATGGCATCAATGTCTTCATCACATGACATTTTATTGGCATAACCCTGTGGGACACTGACTCTGGACTCCTGCAATGTAAGTAGGGTTTTTTTTATTTATTTCTATTTTTTACAGGTTTTTCTACTGTTTCCTATGGCCACCATGAGAACGACTTTGTTCTCGTGAATGGCCACCTTTAGTTATACCTGGCACCTCCTGTGCAAAATCCATCATCAGGACCCTAGCATTGTAATTTAAGGACAAGAGCAGATTTAAATTGTTATCCTCATCAACTAGCATAATGCTCTGCTCCTTGTTCCATTATGAAAACTTGTATCTGCAATATTTCTCTTCTTCTACTGGTATCAATTTATTTTTATTTAAACAAACACTGATCACAATAGTTGTGGAAAAACTGTATTCTTCTTGCCTATAATCAACACACTCACTTCCTTTCCTTATACAGTCTTCTGGGACCTTATACAGGTCCTTATTCAGGTTTCTGTATCTATCTTCACCGAAATGCCACTGGCCAAGGTGGTCAATGGTGTAAACACTTCTACATCTAAAGGTCACTGCTGTTATCCAATGTTCTCGATCTTTCTACNGCTTTTTTCAAATGTTGACCCCTGTCTTCTCATACAAATGTTACAGTCCCTTGGTATTCACAACACAGCTCTTTCCTGGCTTATCTCCTACTAATTAGTGTTCTTTTTTCAGGATCCACCTCCCCTGTTAAAAAAACCCACAAGGCTCAGTGTAAGGTTGTTACTCACAATCTATTCCACTTAACTTGAACAGCTAATAAAGTCATTTGATATATGACNTCACAACATCACAACATTTGTCCAGACACCGGGAACTCACATAGAAACCATTACTGACGTCTACGTGAATTTTGACATGGNGAATACAGATAGATAGATTCCACATGGAAGGAATCTGTATTCCCTCTGCACACTAAATACCTTAATAATAGGACTGTATATGATGTAGAACCCTATTCTGGGAGAGTGTATTGTTATATTATGAAAGATACATATTATGGAGCACAATTTTAGTGGAAATAAAAAGCTTATAGAAAATATACACCAAAATAAAGCTCTTTATTCTTCTTTTTGTGTTCAAATTATCTCTCATAATATATAAAACATTATTAGTGGGGGGATATAAATTCCTATTATGGTTTTGAACTATGGCTTTAATGTTTCATAATAATGCTCTTTATTTCTATTTCATTTTATGGAANCATCTATGGAATTTATATTCTCTTAAAATATGTCTTGACCATCTCATCTGCCCCCCTCCCTTAAATTCATTCTGATGTCCTGCTCATGGGTCTNGATTTTCGTTAATTGGTTATCTGTAGCAAGTTTGTATTACATATATAGATCATACTTTATTTGTGTACTTTATAAAATGAAAATGCTTAGAATTCTTTTAAGTGTTGTTCTATTTATCTAAATTGGAATTGTTCATGAGAATAATCACACGAGATTTTTCTTTGTATTTCCTAAAAACAATGTATCATTAATATGGATCCTCCTTTTTCAGCTGTGTTGATGGATGAACTTAATTTATCAATGTCTTCTTGAAGCAATCTTGTATTCTGTTTTAACAGCATGAGTCGCATGTGTACCAATTTTGCCAGCTTCGCACTTTATTTTGTGTCAGAAACTAAATGCATTCAAATATTCATTTTTGCATCTGAATATGTTATATAATGCGTCAGTTNTATGAAAATCTTCTATTGGGTGTCGTAACGTAAATAATTAAATAAAACTTAATTTTTTTTCATTATAATGGCTTAAGATTTTGCATGGTAATAGCGTAAGTGCATTTAAATATGCAGGGTGCAAGCCTAAAGGTACTCAATACAGAAATAACGACATTTACCACTTGTTCTAACACATTTTATTAAAAAACTAGGAGCGTTTCCTGTATAGTGGATNTAGGCTGCTTGGATGTAACAGACCAGGACATGTAATTTCTTTTAAAGCAAAATGCATCCAAGTTGTGACTTGTACAGGAAGCCTTCTCAAGGGAGAGCACTTTAGGATGACAGCATCNTGACCCAGAAAGCATAGTGCATTGGATAATATGTTACAATAAGAAACTTTTTCCTTTGACCTTAGAGACAGAGCAGCTACTTGCTTTTTCTACATACTGACGTTTGTGTAGCATTGGCATAAGCGTTCTTGAGTCTTGCATGTTCCTGATTATGTTGTTTAACATTAATTATATATCAATATTTTTGTTTTACACAATTTTATTTGAAGTTCCAAAGAAGTACACATTTGTTTCACCATATACAAGTGAGGTGATGACAAAAATGGTAATAGCATGTGAAACACTAAGAACATGTCAGCACATCCTTTAATATGGAAGCATATGAGTCAGGCATAGGGGTCTCNCCCATCAGGGTGACCAACTATAAGCAGAGCATGTTGATACCAAGTAAGTAGTAAGTTGAAAACATTGAGTCAAAAATCTCATCTATTAAAAGATATCAAAGCTCCACCTTCACAATAAAGAATAGCATTTAGATTAGGTTTAGACCTTACATATTATTTGAGATCTGTTTAAGTAGCATTCTTTAAAAAAGTTTCTGATTTACTTTGCAACCTTTTGAATTGCATTTGTAAAGTCATATTTCTAATGTTCAGATGAAGAATGAAATTAAATGTAAATGGTTTGTAAGAGTGGCCAAANGAAATACCAGTCTGTAAGAGTTTTAAATCATTTATAGACATCTTTTAAAGTTAAAATTTCTCTAAAAGGTAATCCTCATTTTAGGTCTTTTTGNTTGCTCTCTTTACCTGTAATTTGCAAATCTTTGGTGCTCAAAGTATGTAAAGCGCATGTAAATTAGCAGGCATGNGTTAATAGTCAGACAGTTAAATTACTATAAATTGAATTTTATGTATAGCAGTGGAGTAGGCAATGAACTCTTTGCACATATAATAATGTGTAAGTTTAGAAGTAACAATCCAGAAGTAACAATATACTTGGCAGGATAACCTCATTAGTAAAATATTTTGTTGCCACAATTTATATTTTCCCAGTTAATCTGGCCATACACTATAAGATAAATCTTAAATCTGACAATTGGATGAAAAAAGAACCACATTTTAAGGAATTGTAAGCCACCATACAGTGTACAATAATAATCTTTGGTTTATGCTTTTAAAGTGGGTCTTAATGGCAGGATTATTGCCCATACACTGTACTATTTTTTACCTAAAAAACTATTTAAGTTTGAGCAGACCAAAAGATAAAAAAAATCAGTTGACAACCGTTTTTGAACAATATCGGACAATCGTTTGAAAAAATTATTTCCATACTTTTTGGAGAAAAACGGACAGTGTATGGTCAGCCACACATAGATTTACTTGTTATCCTTATACTAATATATATGTTATGGGTGAGAGTTTGGTAATTGTAGTGTTCCATATGTCAGCTATAGATTATGTGTTTTTCATCACTAGTAAACAGAAATCTTCTATGCACACAATTTTGATCTTTGATATTCAACATTATAATTTTCCTTGAATTTAAAATGATTACCTTTTAAAGAACCTTAAAATTTCAATTATGGCCTTAAAAATATGAAAAGTTTTAAACCTTGTTAAGAAGAATTAAGAGACACACTTTTTGTTGTCACTTAGGGCTGGATTCTGCTTTTCACGCTCATGACTTACACTCATGAGTAAAGGTGGCCATTCAAGGGCCGAATTTCATCCAAAGCTCACGAATATCGTGAGCTTTGGATAAAAATCGGTCCATGGATGGACACGACAGAAAAACACCAACGACGACCAAACGCCNGGAAACCTAAACAAAAGACATCGGTGATCAAACTGATTTTCCGATTGATCACCAATGTTCGTTTGTTTACCCAAAAAAATACCCGCAAAAAAAAAAGAAATAAATTAAAATGTACTCACCCTTCTTCGGTGGGCACCACATTCATTAATTGTAATCAGTATTACAGGTGAGAGATGATGTTTCCTAGCATAAGTCTTATAACAGTGTAACAGTAATGCTGGTCAGTATCTGTGTGCAAAATACAAAAATAAAGTATTCTCCCTGCATGCAAACACTAACATTCATTTTACCTCCCCCGCAATTCAACATGGTTTTACCCACTCTTGAAAAATCTTACGACTGGAACAATTTATCTTATAGTGTATGGCCAGCTTAACTCATGAGTGTAAGTCATGAGAGTGAAAAGCTGAATCTGGCCCTTAGAGCACTTATTATCCATAGTAGGCTGAATGTTGACTATGATCAATTATTGAATAATATTATGTAATAGAATTGTGCTACTGCTAATGTGGTAATGATTAAGTNCTTCCAACTTAAACACTATTATTAATAAGAAAATGATTTTACTACATTGATTTTACTACATGAACAATAGGGAATAGTCACACAACACTGGTACCATTTATATGTCACTAGCCATGCACACTCCTACATTCTAAATATTTTACCAAAATGCTTACAGACACTAATGTAAAAGAAAGCTATGACAGAACATAATCCTATGTCCAGATGGCTTGAAGAAATTTCTGTTAGTTAATCTGAAATATATATGCTGTTATAGAAATAAATATAACATGCAGGGTTCATAATTTGAACCACAGGAAATTAGAGTATTTACTGAAAGTGAAAACTGATACTTCTTTACTAAGTAACCAAATTAAACATTAACCATATGTGTTTCTTCTATGTGATCCAGTATTNAAGATACTTAAGGAATTGTCATATCCAGTATGTAATATTTAATCATATTTAAATATTAATTTTAGTATGATTAGAATTTGCTGGATAATCACAACAATACATATCCTTGACTGCTCACTTGGTCATTTGATACAATCACTTTGCATAACAAGTCTGTGTTAGTTCACCTGTGCTTTCAGCTGCTTTATATGAAATGGTTTTATAGACATCACACTCAGATTGCGACAATTATTTTTTTTGTTTAAATATTAGACATGTTAATATTATTTTATGAATGATATTCTTCTAATAAACTAGTAGATTTTTTTTAACAATTTTTATTCAAGTTCAAATGAAGAATTAAAAAAGCACAAGTCATGTATAACACCCATATACATAAAATATAACAGATCAATAGTACCGTATGGTAGGAATACATGAAGAAAATCCCACTAAAGAAAACAAACAAGAACATGAATAAATAAATATTAATACAATACACAGCAACATGTCCCCATTGGTTATATCAATTACAGGAAGATATAAAGTGGAGAGATGTGGGTAAAAAACGAAGTAAGGAGAACATATATAAAAAAAGACAAGAACCCAAGAGCAGTTCCTGTTAATACCAAGTGGTAAGTTGGAAGCATTGTGTTAAGAGATGTACAGTATTAGATGGTAAACTATGGACATAAGGCAACCAAATACCTAAGAAATGTTCTGCATGTTGGTCCTTCTTGACAGTAGCTTCCACCCAGTCCATCTAAAATAAAATAAACAAGAAATTAGCATATATAATCAAGGATGGTCAGGTTCAGTCCACATGGATAATATAGCTTTTTTTTAAAGGCAGAAGGTTGTTTGCGAAGGTCAGGAGAGTATAAATCCCAAAACACCCATTTACTAGTAAATACCATGAAAAGATGTAGGGTATCATGGACATAGGTGCGTACAATAGTCCAGAAATCCAGCGGACTATAAGAAATCAAAGTTTAGGAGTAAGATATGCCCTATGTCCTATGTAAAATATGTAAAAATGTAAGCATTTCTCTATAGGAACTGGAAACCAACTTCTTGGACATTCTACCATATGCCTTTAAAATATCAGACAAACTGAGGTCCAGAAAAGTATCCGGTCATTTGCCAACTCAGTGGTGAGGGTGGACATGGGTGGGGGGGTGCGAATACTAGTAGACCTTTTGAAGTTGGANCCAATCATTTGTGCTTAATAATTTGTGTTTTTTTCTGCACACTGCTGTAATGAGTTTGTAGATCTTATAATGTTTTTACAATTTTTTCACATACACTTTCACTTTGGACCAGGTTCAGATTTACACTCCTGAATAATACCTCTTTTTCATCAAAAACCCAGGTTCAGACCTATCTACCAAGTTTTAAAGGGGAACCTCTTTCCCAGTAAAAACCCTGCATTGGTCCCAGGAAAAAACCTGGGTCACTTTCTTAGGACCCATTTCCACCAAAATACCCCTGGGTCAATGTGAATAAACCAGGGATTTTTTGTCAATGGAAATGGGGTATTACACTCTCATGGGCAAAACCATGTTGAATTGCAGGGGAGGTAAACTGAATTAATTGCAATTAATTGCAATCAGTTTTCAGACTTGGTACATAAACTGATACGAGTGAGAATCCTTTGGTAACTCACCAGGTCATGGAGACTGACAGTCTGGTATAGATCAGAGCCTCCAAAAGCGAGAATGGACATACTGTAACTGCTGCCCCACAGTAGGTTGTGGTACCTGGTGGCAGCCCCTGATGTAGTGTCAGATGAGGGTTGCCAGGAGCAACAGCATAGATGTGATCTTTTTTTTTTTATTTTAACTAGATGTACATATAGTTGATACAACCATGTACAACAAAGTTTAATTCTGTGGTAAGGTACTGTAAGAATGTCATTGGTTTTTAACATATCTTAAAGACCCATTGATTAAATACATTAGATAAAAAATAGGCTTTTTAATGGATGTTGACTTTTCCTCAGTCATACTAATACTGTAGATTGCTCACTCTAAAAAGTTGTGTTAGCTCAAACTTAAAAGATTCTAGTTGTTCACACAATACAAAAGTAAAAGGCTCATTGTCAAGTGGGTATGTGTATGGGGNTATGCTATACAGTCGCTGATTTAATATAAAAACTCTATTCTCTTCTNCTATTTTATGTTTTCATACTGCTACTTCTATATGTCCATAATACCACTTCTAGATTAACATTTCCACTGATCATGAGGAGAATTATTTATTTAGGTTTGGTACTGTGGCTAGAATCCCAAACTCATCTGCAGGCAACAACTCAAGCAGTAAGTTGGCAATTGTTAAGAATNGCCAATTGTACTGGAATATCTGAAGTTATCTGGGTCACAGGAGTAATATTATTATTGTGTCAATAAAATGTTTTTTTATCACTAAAATAAGTGACAATTTCAGAAATCAGCACAATCCCCTCTTGAAGAGGTCTGATGTATAAGTAGGTGTGAAAAATTTGGTGACCCAAAGGTTAGGGTTCGGCTGCAGGTAGTAAGGCTTAGTCTGCAGGTAAAGAACATGTTCTTGAGGCAAGAGCTCTGTGTCAGGTTTATTTCATTCGCCATTTCATCCCTTTAATCATCAACCACTAGGAAGCTGCAGGCAGGGGTAGCTCCAAGTTTTGCAGGACCCTAGGTAAACATTTTTTAGGCGCATGTTGTGCAGAATTATGACGCCAGTGTGACCTTTTTTGGAGGGCCAAGCATTTATGGCTGGAATTGAACAATCTGGGCCACTGGTGACCTAATAAATTGTAGGGACGTAAAACATGTTGGAACTAGCCTTTAGTGAAATTTATGGCTTTGAACTATTTATGTTCCGTAGATCTATCCATTATTCTTCATTCATATATGTCACTGCCTCACATAGTCATTTGTTGTTTGTCATTGTGTTATGTATTCACGAATGTGAATGAATAATAAACTGGGTATACACTGGGCATATTTTACACAAAACATACACCCTATATACATATACCCTAAAACCGGTGGTTACCAAACTTTGTTAGTNGAGGCACACTTAGGCTCTCCATAATTTTTCAAGTCACCACTAAGGGGTATATTTACTAAGCAGGGAATTTGCTGGGGAATTGAAAAGTGGGGAAGTTGCCCATAGCAACCAATCAGATTCAAGCTCTCAGTTTCATTTTACATACTGGAGAATGTAAGCTCGAATCTGATTGGTTGCTTTGGGCAACTATGGGCAACTTCCAAATATAAAACATTTTCATTTGTTGATTAATCCATAATAAAGGTCAAGTTGCATAAAATAAATATTTATTTGAATTTGTGTTCTTCTGTATATGAATAAAAAGCACTTTGTAATGACAACATTTTTATTTATTTATTTATTTATTTATCCTCATTAGGGCATGGGACATGTGACTGTGGAAAGTGCCGCTGTGATTCTGGCTGGTCTGGAGATGCATGTCAATACCCAACTACTTGTGACATGACAAGAAAGCAGAGTAACGAGATGTGCAAGAATTCTCAAGGAGTCATTTGTTCAAATGCAGGTTCGCATCCTTTTTATACATGAAACACAAAAGTTCTTTTAAACGTAACTTCTAGGTCACTGCCAACTTATGTGTGTTATTATCATTAAAAGGTTTTTTAAGACTAGTGCACAATGTACTTTTCAAAAAATGCCAAGCGACTATATGAGTTATTTCAGTGCATATTATTGTAAAAGGAAATTCAGATACTGTAATTTAATAAGAAATGTAACCTTGGTGAGTGTTCTCTGGAACTGACAAACTCCAGCTGTGCATAATTTTATTTTTTCATTCAAAGTATGTAGTAGGAGTGTTTTTCCAAATACATTTTTCAAAAAATTCAGACATCATATAGAATGCTTCCTGCAGAATATGAATTAAAAAATTATCTACTGCTGCTTTTTTTAATATATGTTGTCTGGACAATTATAAGTGACAATAAGTTTTTACATAGTAAATACCAAGCTAAACGTAAGTTAAACATTGTAAAATGTGCAAATCTATTTCTGAGATATAAAATGCTATTGTTAACTGTAATAATAATACATATGCATAAACTATTCATCATAAATTACTGCAATCCACATTTTACTACAATAACAAAATATGTACCGTAGTGGTTTGATTTTACCATTACTGTTAAATATCAGACATAGAGTTTTATTTATTTATTTTTTTAACAATGAATTGAATGAAATATATTTTTGGATCACTATNGTACTCTATGAAGTGCTAATCGTGACACATACACATGCATAGCAGTTTCTGAATTAAATTGTTAATTCATTTTGTCCTTGTCAATGACAATATAGGGCTAGCCTTTCAGCCTTGAACAATTTTATCTCCATTTTGAAAAAAATGCTTTGATGTGCCGCCTCAGTACATTTTAAGCTGTTTGTACCATTGCACTGTTTATTTCAGGTTAATGAGTTTCTGAATTCAGTTGCATTATATTTTTGTAATTCCAACATACTGATAATTTAGAATTTAATGGGGGGAGGGGGCTTAAATAATTCAGTTGCATTATATTTTTGTAATTCCAACATACTGATAATTTAGAATTTAATAGGGGGAGGGGGCTTAAATAATTAAAACAAAAATACAGTTATAGAAACATTCAAATATTTAAAATCTAGCTTGAACCAGACATTTTGAATATTTTCCATATTTATCTGTTGAACATGAGCTAAAAAAATAACTATTGCTACTAATGGCAAAATACATTGAGACATCAACCAGAACATAATAGGAAGCACACTAGACTTATAAAACAACCAGTCCCAATTCATCATGCTCTCAAATGATATATTTAGAGTGGAATACATTTTATGTTGTATACTACTTTTAGATATCAAAATAAAACTGTGCTGTGCTTTTCACAGGTGCCTGCCATTGTGGAAGATGTAAATGTGAGAACACTGAAAATAATGGATTGATTTATGGAAAATATTGTGAATGTGATGACCGGGAATGTATAGATGATGAAACTGGAGACATATGTGGAGGTATGTGTGATTGGTTGGTAAGTGTTGTTTTGAAAATTTCTGTCTGCCTGTTTAGGATAGAGGGGGACAAACAAATAGCACAAAGTATACAGTACACCCAGGGCCGGCGTGCGCATTTGGCGAACTTAGGCTTGGGCGGCAGATTTGAAAAAAAAATTGGTAAAATAAAAAAACAACGAGAAGGGCGGCGGAGTGGAGGGAGAATTGTCGCCCGCCCTCCTGATGTATAATTAAATGGCAAGAGGATGTGCAGCAATGTTTCCTCCACTCCGCCGCCCTTCACCAGTGGGTGATAATGTCATGCCGGTGCATGACGTGATAACATCACTCCGTCATGTTACTAGCTGTAACGGGGCGCTGTGCTAGGTCTGCCTAGGGCAGGGGTTGACCTAGCACNGGCCCTGACTACACCAATGGTACAATTATCCTGATGATATTCTTAAGCAGCAGCTCCAACTACATATAGGAAAAATGCTGAATTTTATAGCAGATACGAACCACTTGGCTCATCTAGTGCTTTTTANATTTGTATTAATACCTATTATATTGTTTTTTTTTATGATTTTTCTTGTGGATTTTTTAAGATTTAGGATATGTTTAGCTCAATCATATTTAGATCTACATGAGCTTCCTCCTCTCCTCTTTGTGTCCTGGTTGTTGCTATAGAAATCCGTACACCTCTAATCAAGGAAGTTGCTAGCCAGTAACAGCAACAGCTAGCAACCTTGGTTTAAGAACTTGCACTTTATTCACTAGTTGCCGCTTTTAACATCAGTTAGTCTGCCTGTGCCTGCTCTTTATTTATTGTTTGGTTTGATTTTTCTAGATTCCTCTGTTTACCCTCTCAATTTCTGTCTGCATCCCATCTCACCTGCTGGGCATGGTATCTCACCCACCTACTCTGGAGCATTCCATTTCAACTACCTTTTGTGTGCATTTAATCTGAAACTTTGTTATCTTCTCCAGTGTGTATGTTTCTTGCCTCCTACATGTTTTCTTTTTGGGTGCATACCACCACATACTAGGGCTTCCTTGCTCCCAAATGCAGCTAATCCTCCCTGTAGTCTTGGTGCCACCACCAGTGGCCGCAACTGCTAGAAGGCAGCAGCTCCAGTCTATCCCCACCATCAGGTACTCTAGCGAAGAATCTGCACCCTGGTTAGTCGATGAGGAGTAAGATAAGCAGGAGAGAGAGGACAGTAGTGCTGAGTAGAGATTTAAAACTTGCAGATTAGAGGCCAAAGCCATGGAACCAGGACTGCAAAAAGAGGAGAGGCAAGGTGTGAGTAGAATCAGAAAATAGGACAGAGCCTGAAGGGGGCAGAGCAGCAGAAAGAAACCCAGGCGAGAGGACAGCAAGAGAAGAAGAGAGCTCTAATGGGTATAGTAAGTACCAGAAAACAGGGAAGTGATCTAG
>JABWIB010006832.1:14631-28591 GCA_016617825.1 Platyplectrum ornatum
CTGTCTACAGGTCTTTCCCTCTGTCTCCGCATCTTTCTCCCCTCTGTCTACAGATCTCTCCCTCTGTCTCCGCACCTGTCTCCCCCTCTGTCTCCGCACCTGTCTCCCCCTCTGTCTCTGCACCTGTCTCCCCCTCTGTCTACAGGTCTTTCCCTCTGTCTCCACATCTGTCTCCTCCTCTGTCTACAGGCCTCCCCATCTGTCTCCGCATCTGTCTCTTACTTTCCAATTCTCTCCTCTTTCCTCCGCTTTTTCTCTTTTATTTATTTTCCATTTTCCCTTACCTTTGCTGTCCTTGTCTTTTGTCTTCTCCAATCCTTTGTTTCTGTCACTCAGTCCTGTGGGCATGCCTTAATGACGCGTCATTCTGATGCTGCTGCTTGAGGTAATAGATGGTCGTGCTGCCAAGTCACAGCCGGGCATGCAATCTTGGCAGCGTGACCATCCATTACACCCAGGAATGTAATTTACCCCTGTTCCCTGGCCACTATTATCTACATTTGTGCTATCATACATGGAATACAGTGACAACTGGAGGACATGCCCTGAACCCCTCAATGGATTGTGAACATGTAATGTATTAACAAATACTAACTAAATGCATCATTAAGTGCCTCATTGAATTTAAGCAGCAGAAAGACGAATCAGTTCATGACAATGCACTGAGACACACAAATATAGTCTAATATGGTAACTTTAACGTCAGTGGTTGTTGTATTCATTTACAGATCTTCATCAATATTTCTTTGGCCCCAGCCTCAAAATAAAATACTTTTGCAGAACGTGTCTGGAAAACCCTTGAATGAAGTATTATATTCTCCCAGGATACTGCCCCTGGAAAACACGGGGGTGGGGGTGCATGGCTATTTAATGGGAATTGATTAACTGTGAAGGATTTGGATTTTTGTTGCCTGGAGAAATGCAGGAACACTGGGATCAGCTTGTGCATTGCTGTCTGTTCACCTCAGACCTGACCCTGCAGTCTCTGTGGGAGGAGTAGGTGATGCTCTCACCCCACTTCTTGGCATTGCTCCTATGTTTCAGCAGCTGCTCTCAGCCTGCCCAGCTTCTCTAGCATCTATAAATTCCCTTCTCAGTTTCCTAGGGATATGGCCCCCTCCAGACAGCTTCCTGATCCTTCCTCCTGGCATGGGGTTAACGTTGCAGCTGCTGTCTTCTGTCAGCGCTCAGTGGAGGGGCAGCTCCTTCTTGGGATAAGTACTATAATACTTTCTTACTGCAGAAAACAATTCTGGCCCCTTTAATCTGGAGCCAGGCATAATGTTTTCAAATAGAATGTAGACTCAAATCTTATATTGTGGCTTCCATTCATAGAACCGGATCCAGACTTAGATATTGACATATACACAGGTTCCCTGCATAAATGGCAGCCAGTGACGTAATAGAAATCATCTGTGCATGTTCAGTAGATGCTTTTAATTATGCTTAATTATGCTTGTAATTAACGCGTTTCGCACTGATATGCTTTTTAAAGAAACAAAAAGTTAAGATAGCCTTCAGGACAAGGCTTGTACACGCTAGGGGAGGGATCTCCCCTGTAGCGCATAAAGACCTGCACGAGAACGCAGCTCGCACGCAGGTCCATATAGTCAAAACCAGTGGAAATCATAACTAAAATAAATGAAACATAAATTCCTGGTAGATCTTCTCTGGTTTTTAAAAAGGGGGATATTCTTGCGACTGGCTCGGCCACATGAACTTGGCTCACCTGGCTGATGACAGCACCCAAGGTAAAAGCTGATTACCGGCCTCTCATATTCTGTCCTGGATTTCCGTCTTTGACCAGTTATTCCATGTATTTCCAAGACTCTTGCCAAATGCAATATTGTGACGTACCAATGAATTAACATCCCCATTAACACTTGTTCCTNCATCAGAATAACAGAAGCGCTATGCACTTTATAATAGGTCATTATGTCATGCAGATACACCGAAACATATACAGCCTGAGAATATAATTGGTATTTACGGCTCATGAAAATAGAAATACTACTAAAAGAACACAGAAGGAATTTCTAACATTAATGTGAAATACCCATTCCAACAATCTGGAAGGAATGTGTTAATATTCAGAGGTTATAAGGTCACCAATGTGATACATACACAAATCACAAATCAGTTGTGCACATTTACTTCCCCAGTTCTCACAGAATCATTTCAGCTTTTAGCTAAGTGAGAAGAGCATTTATAAGAAATGATCCAGCAAGAAACCTGGATCAAAGAATTCAAAGAAATCACATATTAAAAATACTTAGGCCTAAATTTACTAAGCAGGGAGATTGTAAGGAGATTGCAAGGAGATTTCAGGGAGATTGCAAGGAGATTGAAAATTGGAGATCAGATTAAAGCTCACAAGCTGAGAGCGTGAATCTGATTGGTTGCTATGGACAACATCCACACTTTCCAATGTCCCTGCTTAGTAAATTTAGGCCCTAGTATTCTTATAATCTATCATGCATTTGTTCAGTTAGCACACATTTTGTCACATGTAGCAAAAAAAANAACAATATGCTATTACCATCAGCAAAAACAACCTTAGATGTTTGCTTTAAGGTAACGAGTGAAAGCTAATAGAAGCAAAAGTATACATGGCTACTGTGATGTACACAACTACGGAACAATTTGAAACAAATGTTCATAAGATTTCCTTGATCTAAGGAACTTTAGAATCTGGGGTCTAATCCAGAGCTGCAAATCCACCTGGAAAACAGGCAGATATACACTTTACCTTAACCAGCAGATAAACACTTTAATGTAACCAGCTAACAGACGGGCACAGTGGTGCCCATTTGTCTGCTTGTGCGTCTGATTGCAGGAGCGGATATTTAAATGAGAGACAGGGATTCTCTTTCATGTAAAGATCTATCAGGAGATTCACCCTCTGCATCCGTCCTCTGCTTGCACCTCAGAGCAAGTGTAAATATATATGTGCCTGCATTTGCATGTTCACCAGGTCATGCTAACACCTGTAGAACCACAAGTACCAGCATGGTCTGTTTATCTATTCTAAGCCGTGAGAAATACTACTTGAATGGATAACAGGTATGTTATTCTTTTACACATTCATTACATTGATTACAAAATTAACATTTGTAGTTATATCTTCATTAGTATTAGTGTTTAGTATTGCTCATGGCTTAGAATAGACAAAGGTACTATGCGGGTACAGGCCATGCTGGTACCTCTGGTTCTACAGGTACTAGCATGACCTAGTATACATACAAATGCTGGCTCTTATAGAAATACAAATGGCAGCATGACTATGTGTGCCACAGGTGCCAGCATTGGTCACCACCGGCAGCACACCATGTATAATGTGTCAGCCTCCACTATACTATAGTATTTCCCAGCGATATGAACTCACCATCTAAAATTTTAGTACATTTTTAGTTGTGGCAAAATCGCAATTTTGAATCACAATTGAAATCCCTGTTGAGTAAATCTTCCTCCAGGGCTGATTCAGTGTTTTTGAGTAAGCGCTAAACAGGAACAGAAGTGCAGCCCTCGACCAGACCATGTTTGTGGGTAGATTTAAATTGTTCACAGTTCAGAGGTTAAGTTCCCTAGCTCGAAATATAAAGTAATATAAAGTTTTTTAAATAAAGTATTTTTTTTTAATAAAGTATTTAATATTTAATGTGTAAAAGCAAAAGTATTTTCCCTGAGTGCAAATATTTTAAATACATTTGCCCCCCCTCAAGTCAACATTAGCGCAAGTTCTTCAGCTCCTGATATAATAGTCTGAAAACCAGGGAATTTCATATATCATATACTCACTGCCTGATCCTGGTACAGATTGTTTTGACCACATTGTGCCTTTCTTGTAAGATTGCTATAGCATCAGTCGGTAATGAATAACAATGATTTACTAAGCTGTGAGATTGCAGTGAGATTGAAAAGTGGGATTGTTGCCCATGGCAACCCATCAGATGCAAGCTCACATTCTCCAGTATGTAAAACGATACTGAGAGCTTGAATCTGATTGGTTGCTATGGGCAACATCCCCACTTTCCAGTCTCACCGCTTAGTAAATATAGGCCTCTGCTTCACATCATTTTTTCAGAGAAATCACAATTCTAGATACCCACAATGGCAGCCATACTGGACATTGATACTGTTACTTGATCACGATATAGAGCAATCATGAAATAATGGCACCAGAAAATGAATAATTCAGTAGAAGGATTGGGATTTTTTAATACAAATTGAAGATTTGGTTGGGTTTTTTTCTGTACAATTTAAATACTAAATATAAATTACTTTACATAATAGATTAATATTTTTGTTTTTCATTGACAGGCAGAGCTGTGTGCAAAGAGAATTCAGAGAAATGGGAAAGAGTGAAACTGACTGGGGAACACTGGACAATAAGAAGAGGATGCTAAAGTGAATTTGAGAAGTGTCATATATTTATCCATTAACACTGTGGNTAAAAACACTGTGTATTCAGAAAGGATTAGGAAATGTCATTCTCCATTTGTTGTTGAACTACAACTTCTGTTGTGCTGGAAGTTGTGCTCTGACAGCAGTTGGCTATCCACAGGATCTCTCTCCATGGCACAGTCCATTAGCTTAGAGCAGTAACATGCTTAGTATACATGACCCGTGACCTCTTCTTTCTCACTGTTTATGAGATTGTAAAAATACTGGGGGTCACTAAGAATTCAGTCCCATTCTCATTTTCCAGTCTCTGCCCTGCCTCGTGCAATCTGAGCAAAGGAAACAGCTTTTTACAAAAATAAGTATATATTTATATATATATTTATAAAAAATACAAAATAAAACTACATTAAATAAGGTGACATAATACATCCAGTGAGGGGCTTTGTTTCCCCCCCCTACCTTTCCCACTTCCCCTGAAAATCAACACTTAGACTAGCACAATATTTCGTAGTTAGTGGTCTTAATCTTGCTGCAGCCAAAGTCTGTTATTAGGTGAGATATCCAGTGAGGGGTAGCAGGTAGATATGGGGGTACAGTCTATTTTTGTCTTTATAAAGCACCAGCGCCATGTCTGGCATTTGAAGCATGCGGTCAGAATGAGTCTGAGGACCCCATGGGGGTCAAACTTCTTCCCTCTGTGTAACCTGGAAAAATAAAAAGTACAAATGTAAGCATTGAAGACATCAAAGGGGATCACAAAATGTTAACAAAACAGTAATATCTGTACACTAAATGATGGTAACAACCATTCAATATCTATGAATGACTTAATGTGTGCTTTCAAGTAGGTTGTTAAACCGAAGTCATGAAGACAAGCCTAGTATCATGTCATTTTCAATGCTTAAAGTCAAATTACTAACTACCACAACACATATGCACCTTGTAAAAATAAATGATACACATAGGGGCTGATTCAATTACGTGTGGTGACGGAAAAAGCGCAATGTGCGCTTTTTCCCGTCTCTTATGTTAAGGAAACCTTGCAGATTTTTATACGCAGCTCAATGAGACGCAAGCTAATAGTGTAAGGGAGAATATAAGGCGCAATGCCTAATTGAATCGGCCCCATAATCACTATAGTTTCATATACAAACTAATGAAAAAAAAACATAAAAGCCCCAAATATGTCTATGGGTCAATGCATACATTATATTTGGACGTTAGCAGCTAACGTAAGCTCATAACTATATATTTAAGAGAAGCTGTAGATTTAAGGTTTAAAGGATTGGTGCTCCCTTCCAATGCGGCTAATCCTAATAGAATATGTGGAAGGCCCTCTGGCAGTTTTAGGATTAATCATGAATAGGGAAGGGATTAGCGTCTCTCACCTGCTCGGTTACAGATACAAAGAACCTTTCCCAAATTCACTACGTGACTAGAAGATCTCTCTGCTCCTTTTTGCCAGGAAGATGCTTAAACTTTCTATTTTTCCTCTTTGATGACCGATGTGGCGCCTCCTCCTTTCGAGGGGCAGGCGTTTGAGGCGGCGTGGTCGGCGTGGTCGTGGTTACAGCTGCAGAAAACAAGACAGATTCATAAGGGATTCAAAACAATGTCCGTAAGAAGATGAAAGGAAGGTGACTATAGGGGTAAACCAATACCAACAGTATAGTTACCTGCAGTCCCTCTGTGTGGATGGTGACTTCTGACCATCATAGGATTGACAGACTGACAACTGCATTCCACATGGTCTTCTAGAGGAATTGGGACCAGTATAGTAGTCTTCTTGTTTCGCTGTATCACTATTTTTTTCACCTGCATAAGGAAAGTCATTAATAGAAAGTCAAATAAGAGTCTTGCACAGAAAAGTTTAACTTAAAACCTAAACACGTTTCTTAATTCAAACATTCAGCCAACCGATTTGAACACTAATTGCAGTTTGCATTTACCTCTATAATGAGCATACTGTGCACGTAGCACATCTTTCCATTGCTAATAGTATCCAGCTAGGAATGTTCCATGCAAAACATTCAACTTTTCCAAAGCAGAATAATTTCCTGGAAAGTACCCCCAACGGTGGGGCTACAGTAGCAGTATTATGAGAGCATTTCTATCCTCTCTGGCCAACAGTATGAACATAAGTAACTTCAAATGTATCAACCATTTAAATACAAAGTGATGCATTTTAAATGTTGTCTACATAACACAAAATGGTTAGTAACAAGTTAACTGGTAATCCTACCACTCTGGGAGAAACTTTGGCATTTTGTCAAATACAACATTGGAAATCAATGAAGAGGGATATTGCTTTGCAGGTGGGATATTCTGATTTAGTTTTTTTCCAGTGTTTGTGAAGGAAATGTATGGAGCAATGAGCAAATGTTGTAATATTATTCAGAAATATTAATTATCGATGTAGCTGCTGTTGGAAATATTCTGTTGCCCATGTCAATGTTTAATGTTATATGAGGTATACTTGAGTAGCAATAGTAACGCTATAAGGACTATTACCTGAACGTAGCGGATGCGCGTGCGAACTGGAACACACTTCATGGAAGCTGTGTAACAGCACCCCGAGCACCTCTGCACTTCTACACAGGGTGGCTGAACAAGGAAGTTTGCATTCGTTGGATCAACCATTTGGCGGGTAATTTCGAACACCTCTGTTCTTGTTTTGCACTGTGCAATTTCAGCTCTTTCAGCATCTACAGAAAAGCAAAGTCATTAAATAAATGTAATTTAAAGTTAGTGTAAAACACATCCCAGTGTACCACACAAGTGTAAAACAAATGCATTGTCTGTGTGGAGTTATATGTTCTGCCCCTCCAGGATGACATATTATTTCACTAAGGTTATTACATTTCCCTAATATAGCCGCTTAGTAATTAGGAATAGTTTATTCCTGGAAAGTCACTTACCTAAGCTGCGTATGACCCGGGAGTGGCTGGAATTGCCTCTAAGTAAACTTCTAGTTCCGTTCTTATTTAGTTCATACACATCCNCTTCATCATCTATTAGGAGAAACACAGATTATATATTTAGTCTTTAACAAACGTCATATATACTACACAAACCCATAAGTGTTTCAAGGTCAGGTTGCAAAGAATGATTGCATTTTAGAACAAACATCAGCTGTGGTTGTGTGTGATTATAGCACTAGATAGGGTACAGCTCAGTTTGCTTACTTTTCACACTTACAAAGTCACACTTTTGTTTCCTGCAAGTCGTCTTAAAAAAAGTAACTTTGCAGAATATAAAGTGAACCTGATCTTGGTTTAAGCAGAGACGTCTCATGTGAAATCTGCAGTAGAACGCTGACCTGCACATGGCAGAAACGATAAAAGCTACAGTGTAAAATATCATGGTATACAATCAGCGTTATTGCAGATCTAGTGGTTTTATGAAACACTATGCACAGAGTAAATGTGGTTTAACAAAGTTGGATATGCTCTACCTGAAGTTTGACACTAAAATACAACAATACTCGATTTAAGCTGTGAAGGTCGCGTCTTTGTGAATGACAATATGAACTAGTTCTATACTAGTACTATATTATAATATACTAGTTTGACTATTATTTGTAGATCTGCTCAATCAAATTGCATAATAAGAATATAAATGGAGAGAACATTCAATATTTCTTTCATGTTATATTATGTCAAGGGAATCATACAGAAAAGGCTTCCGTGGAACAACCCAGCTACTAGCAAGTAACTATCCCCTATCTGTATAGAACTGCAGCCTAAGCTTAATTAGCTTTACGCCTAAAGGGATTTGCTTTTTGTTTGTCTGTAATTTACTGTAAGTTTATTCATGTTGGAGAATTCTTAGCCTGAGGATGGTTGTTGTAGAAAATGCACAGGTTTCATTTAACACAGTTATATATTACACTGGTAATATCATGTCTTATATATTTATATATGAACATCTATATATGAACTAGCTGCTGCTTGTCCTACATTTAGCCTTATTAACATTGTATAGAATAATTACTAACATTATTGTATCAATGTACTTTCCTAATTTGCTTGTTTATGACTTACTAATAAAAATACACTATGGTCTACTATGGTTATGTAGTACTGAACCTATAAGTGAAAAGTTATGAGTGGTCAAAATCATGTTGAATTGTAGGAAAGATAAATTAGCTGGAAACAGTATTAGAGTTGAGAGATGATGTTTCCAGCCCAAGTCTAATAACAGTGTAACANTAACACTGGTCAGTATCTGTGTGCAAAATGCAAAAATAAAGTATTCTCCCTGCATGCAAACACTGACATTCATTTTACCTCCCCCTGCAATTCAACATGGTTTTACCCACTCTTNAAAAATNNTTNGATTGGAACAATTTATCTTATAGTGTATGGCCAGCTTTAGAGTTGAGGTGATGTTTCCAGCCCAAGTCTAATAACAGTGTAACAGTAACGCTGGTCAGTATCTGTGTGCAAAATGCAAAAATAAAGTATTCTCCCTGCATGCAAACACTGACATTCATTTTACCTCCCCCTGCAATTCAACATGGTTTTACCCACTGATAACTTTATACTCGTAAGTCTGGATACAGTCCTAAATGTACATTCATCTGACATTACACGTCAACAAGATAGTAGAAGGACAGGTCTTGTTATATGACTCTTACATTTATAACAACATCCTAATTACATATTTTATTAAATCTATTAGAGTGCTATTTAAATAGAATTAGTTATTCATGTTATGCAACTGTTTTTTCTGTTTCTATTAGCATTTATTTATTTATGAATTATTTATTTATTCAAAACATTATGACCCCTGATCATCACCTGACTATGAAAGCATCGCCTGCAGTGTCAGTCCGCTTAACATGAATAAATGCCATTCAACGCAGTAAATAGCATATCTATAGAGAGAACTATATAGTAAACATTTAAAACATCCGTGAAGAATAATAAATAAATAAATGCTAATAGAAACAGAAAAAACACAAGAAGTTGCATAACACAAATAACTAATTCTATTTTAAGAGCACTCTAAAAGAACAATTAATAAATGACAGCATTTCGTTGTCTCCAAATGAAAAGTCTCATTATGCTCCAGGAAAGGAATACAATTAGACAATGGCTATTATTTAGATTTAAGGTAGCAATGAGAAAGCAGTGTTTCCAAAACAGCCGCGTAACACACCCTGTCTGTATGAGAACACACCAGGACAAACAGTGAACAGGCCAAGATTGGCTAGTGTCTGACTGTCCACAATCTCATTACTGGAGCTGTATCGTGTGCGTGACAAATCATCGGGAAACCCTCACACACACTATATACCACGTCAAAGTGGACAACACTTAGCGTCTTTACCCTTTAAATGACAGCAAAAGAGACTAAAAGAATCAAAAAGCAAACTTTCACTACCATTACTGACTCCAATCCACTAGTGAGAGCAGCAGCTGAGGCAGATCAGATTGTGGTTTTGCTTTTAGTGGGTATTTGTGTATCTTCATCTTGTAAGTATCTGTCAGCTGTTTACAAGTATGTTACAGTGTGGTGACACTAGTGGTAGCACCAGCAAGTCAATGGATACCACTTCTTGTGCTTAGTACACTGAGTGGCTTGTGTCGTACAAGGGCTCTTTGTTAGCGATAAACTTACTACCATCACTCTGGAATTCTGGTTTGTCATTTCTCATACCAGTCACTATGCTAATAAATAGCACCATACACCAAACTAGCACTTTAACATTTGCTAAGTTTGTGTTAAGAAATACCTGCTCAGCTATTCTAATCCAAGCTCCTTTACGTCTCTGGGCGCATTAACGCCCATTCTAATAAATGGCGCCATTTCTAGAATAACAGCGATTTTGGACTGGTATCATAAGGAAATTAGAGTGAGCAAGTCAGTAACAGTAGAAAATAGCATTTAGGAATCTGGCCAATCCCTCTCTTAGCAGAACAGAATCTGTTTGCATGAGAAGGAAATGATGGGGAAGATAATTTGTTTAACGAAACAGTAATTTCATATGATGCAAGCAAGCCTGGTATAATTATAAACGCAACGTTTTGTCCATTCTTTCATTTCTCGAAAAACAAAGATCACAAGCCGGCAGGGATCTGCTAGTGTATCCCTGGTGTATACACACCTGAGCCTTTCCAATATGATAACATAAAAAAAACAGCCTTTATGTGAATTGACGTTACAAGNAATTAGATCTAGATACATGAATCTAAAGAAACTCAATGCCTCCACGTTTAATCAATTCAGCCACAGTTAGTAGAGATATGCAATGTATTAAACTGAAAAAACATCCCTCATATTTGTATGCCATATTATCAGTGGCACCGCCAAATGTAATGGTAAGACATGTACCCCTTGGGTATTAATAGCACAGGCAGCTGCTGCAGCTGGAAGAAGTCTAGAAGTCATAGGGCGGGTAGTGGGAAGGGGAGGGGTGGGGGGGAGAGGAATTCTTTTCAAGCACAAGCCAGAGTTGGAGACTGGCACACCAGACAAAGAGGGGAAGTTGTGTCCAGACACAGATAGCAAAGTGCAGGGTCTGACGTGCGCACAGAGACAATAGCAAAGAGGGAGGTCGCAGCACAGTGCAACAAACTCTGATGTGCTGCAAGCACTGAGCTCCTGGCATGAGCCTCTACAAGCATACGTCTGCTCTATTTGTAATACTTATTAACCCATGTGACAAGGTGAAACCTATTCCATCATATTATTTATTTCCGTATATATATATATATATATATATATATATAGTCTTATTCACAATCATTTCTAAGCAGCACATTCCTGGATTTTTTAGACATTTGCTGCATATTTTGCAAATAATTGTAGGCGTCTAGTTCTGAGAAATATGCCTTCGTGCACTGACATGCTGATAAACACATGCACACATAATGTATGTCCTGAATGTGAATGAATTATGGCTAATGTCAACATTAGCTGGCTGACGTGTGAAATATGTGGGCTAATGTCCAAGGATCTCCGCAGTTCTTCACTGAAGCACTGACATAATCATGTATTTAGCAGGATCAGAACACACTTCTGAAATGGAGAAAAGGGCAATGATACAGTTCTGTAGAGATTTACCTACGGAATCTATCTGCAGCAACCTTCGTATATCCGCTACAGACTTGACAGATCCTGCTGTGATTTTCTTGTACATCTCCTCTGGAATGGGGTCCCCCTGCCAAAGAGACATACAAGGAAAATTACTATGTGGAAAAACAGCTCATGTCTGACCAGAAGGCACCAAGACAGACGTATNACATTTCATGAACCCAAATACAGAATATTCTAAAATAAATATACCTAGAATTAATGGACACATTCACCATAGATGTCAGTATTGTGCTCAGTAGGGACAGTCCTGCCATAGTGTCTTTTGCCTTTCAGCGGCTTTTCTNAGTGCATCAATAGTTTCCACAACCCATCCTGACTCATGATTCAGCTATAGGACTGTACATTTTACATTTCATTTAGTCCTTGTCAGGTATCTGAAGACTTAATATCCCCATTGTCTACTAGCTAATTCCTAGCGGTTTATGGCACTGATCCAGAGTCACAGCAAAAAAGCAGGTGCAAGTGTTCACCTGAGCAAACTATGCTGGAATGTGAGGGGCGCACGTTCATAGGAAATATTTGTATGCAGGGAAAATAATTGTGCCATAACTTTCTTTCTGTATAAGCACTTTATATATACCTTAATTCTGCATGGTATTGTAAGGTTTAGGTATCAAGCTGTGTTCTTGCGTGTACTCTCAAACTTTGGATCAGGTGTAATTGAAGTGTTTATTCTTAATTGGCTATATGCCATGTCACCATTATAATGTAGGTGACATTTTGCTGCTGGGGAGTACCAGTTACCCACCATTGAATTACCACATTGCATCTCATGTATACATAAACCAAATTATCTAGTCAAGTATTGATGCTTCCATTTACACCCATCCCTTTGATGCTGACTAGCACCAGTCATCCAAGTACCACCAGTGTGTTACTAGTACCAATCTCCCAGCTATCATATTAGTTATATCCAGCTAGATATGTGTANGAGGTTTTACAACTTAATTCTTAACTTAATTAATCTGCATCTAATGTGTGGCAGAAGAGAATAACCCATGCTGAAACTAATCTGAAGGTTAACAAAGACTGGAACTGTCTGAAGTGTACGAATGCATCATTTGTCAATTGGTAACTTCCGACTTGTGCCCACAATCTCAAAGACTACAGACAGGATCCCACGATCCAATCGCCCTCCATGCTTGGCAAACCACTTTCATTGCTTGCATGGACATCCTATATAAGGGCCCTATCTTAAAACTCCTTCTAGTAAGGGCCAGGTGACCGAGTCCCATCTGCCTGCCTTTATAGTACATAACCGTAAACCCTTCCACTTGTGTAACTGGCAACCTGTTGGGAGCTTTTGGAACTTAATTCTAAAAGAATGAATCTTGCCTCGCTATTGAGAAGTACGTCTAGTAAAATGGTTAGAGATTGTTATGTCAGTGAGTTTGGTAGGCACTGCTTTAAATGGATAATTAGATGCATAATTACCACCTAGGTCAAGGGTAGCAACCTGNGGCTCTCCAGGTGTCGTTAAACTACAAGTCCCAGCATGCTTTTCCAGGTATCCACTATGTCTGTACAGTTAAAGCATGCTGGGACTCGTAGTTTTACATAGAAGGGGTGGTATATTGGGGTAA
This sequence comes from Platyplectrum ornatum, assembly GCA_016617825.1. NCBI lineage: Eukaryota > Metazoa > Chordata > Amphibia > Anura > Limnodynastidae > Platyplectrum > Platyplectrum ornatum. Next base: position 27,723 of record JABWIB010006832.1, read on the forward strand.
TGCAATCATCTAGTGCAGGGGTCGGCAACCTGCAGGTCTCCAGGTGTTGTTAAACTACAAGTCCCAGCATACCTAGCAAGGTAATAATACTAAATACTATGAAGAAAGCACTGAAGAAAGAAAAACCAGCAGTGACTGCTAAAACATTTAGACAATGGATTTACNTGCTGTAAATGAAAGTTTCCAAAAATGTATCAGCAGCTGTTAATACATCATACACTACAATTACTATGTGTATAATGAGATCATAANGAGCTCTGTATCACTGATTTCACCTAGTCATGCTAAATCAACCAAATGTCAACAGGATTTGAGAATTTGTGAAGCATTACATAGTCTCACAGATTGGGAACAGTCAGCGTGTAAGGTGCGCAAGGCTTTCCTTACGCCTGGAGACTTTCCTTTTGGAAGCCAAAACAAAATGACTGTGAAAATGGTCTAGTAAAAAAAAGGATTTAGGATAGTCAGCCCTCTGTATTCCACTATCCCACACCGAAATCACAACCCACAGGCTGAACAAGCAGGGACAAAGAAATTTGGCAGGCAACCTTTCTAGGAAAGAAATACTAAGATCGCAGGGAAAGGTGCCAGCTATTGTTGTTCAAAGAAAGTGCCCTGGTGCAGCAAGGTGAGAGGGCTGGACGGAGAAAGTGAGGAGCTCTGGGAAGACGGAGAAAGATTCAGATCAGTGTAATGAGCTAAAAACACGCATGCAAGAAAAGCAACAACTATTCACAAACAAAGATCAAAGCGTGTCAGTAATGTGCAGGGTTTAGGCGTTCTGACATCATGCACCTGTACTGGAACTCATCCAAGCCAGTGGTCGCAGTGGAAATTTAAAACTGGGGGTATGGACAATTAGAAGTGGC
>JABWIB010006833.1:10413-20836 GCA_016617825.1 Platyplectrum ornatum
AAAAATGAATCGCCCCATGTAGTCCTCTTTTCTTAGGAATAAGTTGTATAAAATATACAACTTATATACAAAAATATAAATATATTGTTAGACATACAGTNATTTCTTAATTTACAAAAAAACTCNGGTANACGCTCACAACAATGACATACAGCATATCGACATTAATGTCCATTAAAGGTATTTTATAAAATAATCTATTGTTATATTGAGATATATTTCTTATACATATAGCACTGAAAAGATTGTCTTATTTNNTNNNTTTTNNTTTTTTACATCTTTTTATTTTGTCGCTTAATTTAATAAACTTTAATTTTAAAAGATTGTAATCAACTCTTTGTATCGTCTACAAATGNTGGGAAAATAAAGTGATCCACAGTCTTGAGGTCCCACTCAACTCTGCTTAAAATTATGTAATGCTATGGCCTATAAAAATACTCATCTTTGAAAGGGTGTTCTTGCTGACACCATCTGAAAAATGTAGAGCCACAAAAATACAGTATGTCACTAAAATCAGAACAAGGTAAAGGTTGGAAAAAACATTTTTTGGCAGATGGGCAACAAAATTGCAAAAATGGATACTGATACTATTACGACAAATGTTTTATTGCCTTTATTCATCTTTATTACTCTGGGATTGGGGCCCATTGTGAATTACAAAAATGAAAGTGACAAGTCACAAGGCTAATTTCAATTTAATATGAGTGCGACAGACAAATAATTCTCACTTAATCTACAATTTTTGCTTTATGTTGTTATTTTACAGATTATAAAAAAAATAAATGTACAATACAATGTATCGTCTCTATTACAGATAAATGTGAAGGGCCATGTTGTCCAGTCCTACAAATCAGAGCATGTTGACATTTTTTATTATTAAAGGGATCACTGATGTCCCGGAGCTGCAGGTCCCTCTGTTTCTTGTGGTTCTGCTCATATATCTCATCACTGTTGGTGGAAACATGATGATTCTTCTGCTTATCTGCTTGGACAACCATCTCCATACTCCCATGTATTTCTTCCTGGGTAACCTATCGATTGTTGACCTGTCTTCCACCACCATAACATTGCATAAAGTCCTTTTCATCTTCATAGCTGGGGACAATACTGTATCCTACATTGCATGCATAACTCAAATGTATATCTTTGCTTCTTTAATGNGCCATGAGCTTTTAATTTTGACTGCAATGAGCTATGATAGATACATAGCCATCTGTAAACCTTTACGGTATCATGTGATCATGAACCAAAGAGTTTGCATTTTACTTGCTACTAGCTGTTATGTGTTGGGTTTTCTACAGGTTATTCCCCCTATTGTGATCTTCTCTGGATTCTCATGTTACACGTCCAATGAGATCAACCACTTCTTCTGTGACATTATACCTCTCATGAAAATTACCTGCAATGACACCTCCATTTTGGACATTATATTCCTTATTCAAGGTGTTTCCACTGTAGCCTTAATCCCTTTACTTCTTATTTCCATCTCCTACATATTTATTATTGTCACCATAGTGAAGATTCAATCTGGAAGAGGTAAGAAAAAAGCCTTCTACACGTGTTCATCCCATCTGACCATAGTCATCCTACTCTATATGACCCTTGTTTTTCATTACTTGACTCCAACNTCATTGAATTCATTGAACACAAAGAAACTGTTTGCTCTTTTTAATACAGCTGCAGTACCAATGTTAAACCCATTGATATATAGTTTAAACAATAAAGATGTTAAGTCAGCTGTGGAACGGAAACTGACTTGTATGAAGCTATAACGAATGATTTATTAGAGGTTATTGTGACTTTGAATTGGGAATTGTACAAAATGTTTTTTGAGACCCATTCCGACCATTCCGATCCAGACTTAAGAGTTATGAAGATGGACTGAGGTCTTACATTGGTGTCCTCCCTAAATCAAGTTTCAATGCAGGTTACGNATTCAATACGGGAAATGCTTGGGACCGGCAATGTTTTGGATTTTTTTTATTTAATATTGATGTCATAGAAACATTAAACACATGGTCTAAATTGTTTGTATCATATGACAGGTTTTCTGTGCCCACCAATGATGAAGCACTACAATGGCATTTTGTTTATTTAGGATAAAGCATATATACAGAAATTAAAACACTATTTTGATAGTGATACTTCGCAGGAGGTCAGGCATGACAACGTTAGAAGCAGGGGAGGGCTGGTCCAGGGGGCAGGGGGGACATATACCCCCCAGGACATTGCTCCTAATGGGGTTATGGGGGTTTAGAGGCAGCATAGATTTTGATTTCTGTGATTATCAATTACACGCAATTAGAGCGGCAAGCCTGATTGGTGGATGGCTAGAGTGCTGACAGCCAATCACTGCATAGAAGCTGTAGAGACAGAACGGNACTGCAGGAGGGGCGAGTTGCGATTTCCTATGAGAAGCTTGCCCCCAGGCTAAAACTTGCCAGCCTGCCCCTGGTTAGAAGAAACTTTCCGATAATAGATCATTTCGGATTTTGGAATTACATATAATAGATGCTCCCATTGTATAGCCTTCCNTATCTCCGTGTATCCATCCAGAATTTTCATTCCATTGAACTGAAGAAACTGTGCAGAAAAAAGAGAACTTTCTACCATACACTAATAATAACCATCAACTAACTTACCATTTTATCTGTAGAACAAAATGCTGAAACATTAGTTACAATCATTTACGATGACATGATAAGTCACATTCCACCCCTAAAGCCTCCAGAACAGCTGCTGTTCCCAGACATCCCAGGCTTCCAAAGTGACAACAAAAATATTGGTTGCTCAAAATCAATTAATTGGTTTCTTTATTGGTGCATAAAAGGCTGGGGTACAGGTCATATGCTGGTAGTATGCCATGCCATCACTATAAATCCCTATTTACTTATATTGTTTCCTTACAACCATTTTTTAAATGCCCTTACTACCACTTTTAACATTCCACTTCAACCACTGATTTAAGGGTTATATCATGGCTATATATTGTGTAAATGTTGGATATGTATCATACAAGTATTGTTTGCTAATTGACAAAATAAATGTACCAAAATTTGCAGCTATAAATAAAAGTATTAATAATTAATTATTAAATTAATAATTTACTTTATTAAATGAATTAAATGAAATAATTAAATAAACACTCTCATAAAGCTGTCATCATGATCATGAAAAAGGGTACATGCTTCTGCATTTTCTACTCACAATCTGAAATCCTGATCAGCTGCACAATTCCCCTATACAAATCGCTATCCAGTTTCTTGTTGATCATCAAAAAATATTACCTATAAACCAGAGCTGCAATGGAATGCTGCAATTACATGCTCGTCCACAGGATTATGAATGGGAATCATTGCTCTAAAGATTGTGGGTCTGATCCTGAGTTGCACATTGCGGCTGAATGTGGGTGTTAATCGTGCAGTTTGTAGTGTTTTTTCGCACTGCATATGCTCGCTGAACTCTGAATCGCACGCTATTGAGGCGCTCATTAACGACTGCGTGCATCGAGGCCTCTGTGTTTTTGGACACCAAATAATGGGCGTGCCAGGATATTTTAATGAGATTTTGGGGTGTGCCTTTTGCCCCTCATCCCTGTGCTAAGCTAAAAAATGGAACACCCCTTTTCTCATTTCCATATGCCAGGCACGGAGAGGCACGGAGGCTGGCCTTTGTCGATCTGTCTGCGTGGATCGGCAAAACACAGCATCTCCGCCAGAGCAGCCAATAGATTTTATTGTACCTAGTGCAGATCGGACTAGGATCCATCTTTCCGTTCTCCCCTTCAATCTACCGTTTTATGTGCCAACCTTTAAAAATATAGTTCCTCTATTTAAAAAAAAATAAAAAATAACAAAATGGACACCCTCCTTCCAGGTCACAATCATTAAACTTCACCTTGCCTCCCGTTCAAAACAAATGAAATCTTCTTACCCCAGTAGACACTATGTTACCCCCTCCTAGCTTTCACTAAATGAACCAGAAATGAACCAACCCTAAGCAACATCAATTCACATTAAATAGACTTTTCAAAGTAATAAATGTAATTGTTACTGACATAAACAAAAAGAGTGGTAACCTAGAAGAGTAGTACTGAAGGCTATGTGTCATAGTCCATCATGATGAGACCTTTTCAAGGCAGCGTAATCAAGTAAAATAGATGGGAATTTTGGCCTAACAGTAAATGAAATCTATATTAATAAAGAAATGATATTTTAGACTTAATGCCAGTTAACGAAATATATCCTTAAGGACATTACACACGTTTGCACATGTACATTTTAGGACATAGTTACTGTATCACTTTTGTCATATTTGATCTTTTTTCCTTAGAAAAGGTTATTGTCATGGTGCCAATATAATCTGGACATTATAATCAGTGCAGATATATAAGGGGGAAGTGTAGAATAGTAAGCAATGTTACCCATAGCAACCAATTTCAAGCTGTCAGTTTCATTTTACATACTGGAGAATGAGAGCTTGAATCTGATTTGAATTTGAATCTCCCTGCAATCTCCCTGCTTAGTAAATTTAGGCCCATGTGATGTTCCCTTAATAACCTTTATGAAAACAGTATAGAGTAACAATTAATAATGATTCTAAATATTTGGCTGTAGGCTCTAGAGGGTGGATGAGATATGGCCAACACTGTAATATTAGTTACTAATCATATATTAGTTCTTGACAGGCCATTATATAATACCAGTCTTCTGCACCACACTTTACAATTTTAAACATTCATTAGAAAACAAGACTTGATGGCAGGCCTGGTGACAGCGGGAAACAAGGGAGACAGCAGTTACGGACCCCGAGCTTCAGGATGCCCCATCACTATGTCCCACTGCCACCGGAATAATGCTGGACTGAATGTAGCCGTGGCCATGATGAACAGAACAAAACTAGTGTTACCTATGTGTACCCAGTGCCTGCATACATATAGGCAAAACTAGTTTTGTTTGTCAGTAAGGAAAAATAATTAAAAGATTAATATTAATATTGGCCTCTGTGGTTTACTTACATAATGTTTAAATTAGTTTAAATTATATAACGACATAATGGGTTATATTTTAGTTATATAACTAATATAACAAAAGTCCATATATATATATATATATATATATATATATATATATATATATCATACAATAAAACAACATGCCAGTAAGTGTACCAGTCACAGTAAGGTTCCCCTCATAGTTCATATGCCACAGTGGATCCAAGACAGGATTCACCAGGTTATGCTGCAGTGTCCTGGGGGTTATCCAGTGGCCACAGTCCTGCACTCCTGCTGCAGACTCCTGTCTGGGTCCGCCTTTAGGGTCCTGGCCGCATGGCTATGGCTCTCCACCAGCAATGATTAAGCCCTGAGCGTCAGTCACCCTGCTTAAGGCAGGCACACCAAACTCTGCAGAGGCAGTGAGCACCTCCAGATAAGGGGGCAGATCTATGGAGGTCTCTCAGCACAGGCAAAGGTCACACACACCTCAAATGGTTCAGTCCAAAGGTGGTGTCACATGCCACTGGAGTGGAACCAGGCTCATTCCACATTTTTTCCCCAAAATGCTTTTTGGCTACAACAAGTCTCTGGTTGTCTCAAGCCAGAGCCATTGATGCAGATATGCTCTGACCTCCACATCTCAACAAGGAACAAACACCCCCAGTGCTCACACATCTCACATTTGTGGTCTTTGATTTGTCTCCCAGCTTGCCATGTTTCTATTTTTCTAATTATGATATTTATTGCCAGCACACATTATATCCTATATTTTACTTTTAAAGATTACGTTTAAAGATTAAAGCCCACCAGGGATAACAAGTACAACATCCATGTGGGGAACATGAGCAGGGGACTGTCGCTAGGTAGGACTTCTCGTTTCATCGTAGTTATTTTTATGGAGTAAATATATTTTGTAATTTATTTTTATGTAAAGGTCACCCTACATTTCCTAAGCACACGTCTAAGAGCTGCCTTCACGTCTTTGTTTTTGAGACTGTAAATCAATGGATTGAGCATGGGGACAGCAGCTGTGTTAAATAGAGAGAAGAGCTTATTGGAGTCCACATTTTGCGTCCTGCTGGGTTGCAGGTACTGACAAAGAAGAACCACATACAGAAGGATGACCACTGTAAGATGGGAGGAACATGTGTGGAAGGCTTTGCGTCTTCCGACACTTGATCGTATTCCCAATATGGTATCGATGATGAACACGTAAGGTGTAAAAGTCAAAGGAAAAGAGAAAAACAAATGAAAAAGCACACTAAATAGAATCAAATGATCCAAAAGCAATGTGTTGCTGCAAGTTAGATTTTTTAAGGGCAAAATGTCACAAAAGAAATGATTGATCTTATTGGACTTATAGCAAGAAAAGTTGACTATTATTATGGTATGAGGTAGACATTCGAGGAAAGCCCATGTCCAACAGACAAAAGCCAAGAGAGCACAGACTTTATGACTCATGATGATGTGATAAGTCAGTGGCTTACATATGGCAACATATCTGTCATAACTCATAGCCGTTAACATTAAGAGTTCGAGGCCAATAAAGGATGCCCAGATGTACATCTGAAAGATGCAGGCAAAGTAAGAAACCATCGAAATCCCTGAAATGAAGCTAGTGAGGATCTTATATAAACTGACAGTGGAAGATGTCATATCCAGGATGGACAAGTTGGACAAGAAAAAGTACATGGGAGTATGGAGTTGACAATCCAGGCAGACCAGTAAAAGAATGGTCATGTTACCAGCAATGGTTATGGAATAAATGAAAAGAACCAGAAGAAAGATTGGCAGCTGGAGCAGTGGATTATCAGAAATTCCTACAATTATGAAATAATCCATAGAAGTATAATTTGATGGATTCATTTTATAAATCACTTATATTAAAACCAGATGAGTATACATAATGTTTTGAATAATCTACATCATCAAATCAATTGATGTTGCTTTACCTTTATTTCACAAATGTGGAAATGTCTGACAATCAAAAGCAGATGCACATTATATATTCTTTTGTCCACTGAGTTATAAGAGTTGGATTTATTAGAGTTGGAGTTATAAGTTTTGCGTTGCTGTTGTACAGGAGATGTGTTCTGTAAATGCTGGACGTATGACCATGATCTGTAGACATTGGACATATGTGTGAGTAAGCAGACATTAAGTCTATGTCTACTGTACTCTGAATATTAGAATGAGTAAACATTATAAATACTGCTATGGGGAAAAAAGAATGATTTGTAAAATAGCAAATTGGATAGAAGTGAAATTTTGATACTTTTTAACAAAGAGAAATATATATAACCTTACAATTGCAAGCAAATAGGTTAGCAATATAACAATGCTGTAGACTGGGGTAGGGTAAAGTCAGTGTTATGAGTTTGGAGAATAAAATATAAGATGTGAAATTTCTAGCAATAGGGAGAGAAGGTCAAATATCAATATATTTTTCATGACAACACTTTTCTATATATTTTTTTCATTTTATTGTTTATATAATATTTTAGCATAGAAAATCTATACTTTAGGCATGTTGAAAATTCATCAATAAATGATGGACTTGAGGAACTGAGGATCCTTTGCCATGTGTTTCATGAAAATATACGCCTTTATGATCATTGCTTTTGAATGGTACAATAAAAAGCAATTCATAAAACTTTGCACTTGAACAATATATATATTGCATGTCCATTATTATCACTTATTAGCCAGAAACCAAATCAAACACATTAAAATGAAATAGAATGCCAAACTCACAAATGCGAATGATCACCATAAACCATGTAAAGTTCACATTTCATAAACAACAACATACCAAAACCAAAAATAAAATATTACAGACATAAATAGAAGTTAATACAAAGTTTCAAGTACAAGACACAATCATTTTCCTTATTATTCTGTAATTTATTTATTGCTGTGGGGTAGAATACCTGTGTTCATAATAGTCGGCTTGTGTCTACATACCTACCTGCCAGTGATCTTGTAAAATCGTCCATAATCTTTATTTTAAGGGTCACTGAGATTTACATTCATATTATATTTATATTTATATTGCCAAGATCAAAAATGTCTTCTGAGGTTTTAAAATCCCCATCGGCCAATAGAGGCTAATTGGTTTATCCTCATTAAATCTACATAGCTTAAAAGTTAAAAATAAAAGAATCAGTCCCTTAACATTACAAAACGATGATTGTATAATTGTATGAATTGAATTTTTTTTAAATATAAATAATGTGATAACATAATAAATATAAGTGTATCAATCACAACACATTTACCAATATATGATAATATACCTGTCACGTTTTTTATTATACAAAGTACTGAAATAGTTACTGCATGGGGCATATGTCGTGTATTTTAAGCAAGAGATCTGACCCAAAAATCAAAATGTTTGTCCACTCACACAAAGTTACATATGTCTGTAAGCTCCTAAATTGAATTCACCCACTACAGGGCCGGTACTAGGTCTCTGGACACCCTATACACCCCTCCCCCCCCATTCTGGTTCACATAGGAGAGGGGGCATCACCATTCTATAGAGGAGTGGCAAATATGTTATAATATAACCTGGCATGTAAATGGAGGCAGCACTGGTGCTTTTGCCGTCCCCGGGGCCTGCCACTTTAGGTGATTGCCTAAGATATCCTAATAGTAGCGCCAGCCCAGAGCCACTACTCCCCTCCCAGTATGAACGACAGACATAGGACAGGTCCGCTGCCCATCCTATACCATACAACTTAAATGGCTTCCCCCAGCTACCAGGTTCAGAGGCATGATAAACGCCTTCTTTCTTCCAGCTTCTATGCACAGGTCCCTCACTGACACGCTTTGGATGTGATGATGAAGTCATTTCTGGTCAGTGAGAAAGGAGCAAAGACAAGGTCTGTTAATCACTATCCTCTTGATGTGCCCGACACGGTTATGAAAACCCTGCTGGACTATTGTGCCGGTTTAATATAATATTTATTTATTATATTATATTTATTTATTAATTTATTATATTTATTATTTATTTAGTAATAAAAAAAGATTATTCTTTTAAAGTGGTTTGTGCTATTCATAACTTCGTTGTCCTATATACATTAGAGTGTACTACCCTGCACTTGGGCAACATACTGTATATAGACCTGAGGCTTCCCTGAGCCTGTTTGCTTTGCGCCCTTGTGCTTCCATAGGCCTCCAGAGGTACCTTTGAGTGTACCGACAACACGCAGAGTATGTGCTGCTAAACTGTTATGTAAGATGCATTATAAAATTTACTGTAAATTAGTAGGCAATTGTATTGCATCATTCTTTTAAAGTTGCTCCAAACCTCTCAACATTTGCACCAAGGAGACCGGGACAATTAAGCCCTGCTTCTCATGTGGCGCTAATCTTGCCTGGATCCACTGACGTCCCGCCAAACTGCACCCATAGACAGCTCAAGACCCGTACCTTCCCCCATTCACTGCAAAAAAAATGAAAAAATGGTTGTGTGCCCTTATCGTGCCCTTCATCTGAAATAGGCGCGCTAAGGTTGCTGTACAATAAGGGTGCACATCTCTTAATAATGTTTTTTATTGTAAAAGCAGGATATACTTATGGTGATACATTTCACAGAGTCTAACAAACTGCAATGATTACAGTTATAACATGAACAAATACATCATAAACCACTATACACCATGATGGACAACTATTTCATAATAATATCCGGGTGATAGCACCACGATGCTGCACCAAAAGAGTGTTTCCGGTACCCCCAGAGGGGTGTTGTTAATAACTCCATCCACGCGTGTCCTGCAGTACCACGAAGGATATTTCTCAATAAGAATAAAACAGCATCTTTATTTGTTGATTTGTCAGTGAATACATATTTTTACTATATTATGTTAAGACTGTGTATTGGAGAGTCTTCTATGTATAGAAACAGGACAGGAAATTCTCATCATAATTCAGTGATCTCTTGACCTGAATCAGCATCAGGGAGTCAGGGAGATCTCCCCCGCTTCGCGGAGTCTCCCTGATATTGATTGAGAGTTGGCAACTATGTTATACACACGTGAACAGGACACTGTGTAAAATGATGACGGTCCGAACAATAATCTCACACATGATAGCTGCAGTATACATGGCTCCAATTGTTAGGTATTCATAGTAAACCAATAAATCTGTCTAAAGGCAGATACTGTTAGCTAGATATAGCTTAAAACTTTTTAAGTTAATTAATAAATAATAGTAGTTAATTTGCACTTTATTTTTGGTTCAATAAATGTATTAAGGTCAAGGTTAAATCATTAAGGTCTCTTTTCCTTATCTTATACTTAATGTGTAGTTATTTTGGACCAGATTATAGCAGGGATGGCCAACCCAGTCCTCTTGATACCAATGGTCCATGTGCCATAGACCTTCAGTATAAGACTAAAGCTGGCCATACACTATAAG
>JABWIB010006835.1:0-19957 GCA_016617825.1 Platyplectrum ornatum
TGTAATGTGAGGTGTGCACAATCATATTTAGTCCCAGACCTAGAAACATTTGGAAATGGTCATTTCAAGTTGATGTAACTTGAATAAATCAGGTAACTTGCATAAAAATGCTTTATGAGCTACAGGAAACTAGAAACGTATAAGCAGTAAAGATATGTCACCTGGGAGGTGAATTTATGTGAGATGTGGTGCTGTTTGTGATTCATTACATTACATTTTAAATAGAAGATGAAACTTTTATATTTCTTGACAATACTCTCAAGACACTAGTATCTCAGCGTCCTCTATTGTATGGATGAATATGTTAAAACAGCAAAGACCATCTCATTTATATCTGTATATACACCACTNAAAGAGAAGTTGTAACAGGGGTTTATAGCAACAGATGTAAGTGCATGCTCATATATCAGCCCACGTCTTATGAATTCTGGAACTGTGTAATAAATTGACAGAGAACGTCATGATATAAATATTTATTCATTTTACTGGATTACAACCTTTTGTACATCACAATTTGCATAAGTTCTCAAGATACATCCTGTATACAATCACAAAAAACTATGACANGAATTTTTACATAAAATGAAAACATTCACTGATTTACAGGCAGATTTCTATACAGCTCATAAATAACTCCTTTGTTTTTACAACTTTTTTTAAAAAAAATTAAATAGTCATAGGGATTAGGAGAAAAAAAACTGTAAAAATTAAAATACACGAACAAAAAGAGGGCAGATCTCCAGTAATGCATGCGACATTCAGTGTGAAAACATTNAATTCAGGACAATACAGAATTTACGTCATTTTCGTATATTTTTTTGTACATTTTCTTTACATATATATGTGTCTCTTATATATCAGTCTCTCTGTACAGATACTCAATGGATGATGCAAACACGCTGTTCAGCCATCGCTGGTTTATCATCTGAGCACGTCACAGAACAATTCTACAGATACAATTGAACAGAATGCTCACATTCACATGCTGAATGCCTAATGGAATTAGAACCCCTCAACTCTTCAACTCTCTATCCAATACAAAAATGTTTACGTATTTACACAATAATAAAATAAAGNAACTTGCTTCTTACGACCTTCGCATTCAGAATTCATTAGACTCGCAGAGCATAGAACAATAATTTTCATATATTCCTAAAGATAGAGTATTGACGTTCTGTCTGATTTTATTTTATACTTGTATGATATCCNTTATATTTTTTTCCTGCCAAGTGAAACGAAAATAACATAAGTAAAATATGTTTTATACTTCATAGATTTTCAATATAGATATTCAAATTACCTGAAATTATGCAACATAAATGTATTGGATATGCTAACAAATCATCAGGCACTAATGTCCGCCACATTTAAGACTTGGAGGAATGTGATTGTGCAGGGTAACGTGGCTGCAATTCATATTTAATATGTATCTTTAGTTGGATACTTTAAAAGGTTTTTATATTTTGCTTTGTGTGCTTAACTAAGGTTATATTTCAAGTATTACCAACAATTAACAATTTAATTAAAGGATAACACCTCTTTAATCCACAGAGATGGTGTGTTAGCTATCAAACCATGCTCATCATCTATGAACTGCAATTATCAAGACACATCCTCTGAACCTAAAGAAATATTAAGAACAATATAAATATCATTCACATGTAAACACACACACTGTGCTTTTACTTAAACCTTTCAATTTCTCCTGATTTAACCAAGATCTAAAATTTGCTTTGCTTGCATATAAATAAACATATATATTAAACTGATTTTTCTTGGCTCTATACATATAAAATGAATATTAGTTAATGAATGTTTTTTAAATAACAGTTGGATCTATGTACTTCTAGGAGAAGCAAAATTAACAAACACTTTCAATGTGTTTAAATACATGTGCAAAACAAAAATTACAGAGTAATTTCTTACACAAAAAGTCCTGTTTTTGTTTAATATCATATATATTTCTTTCCTTTCACTTACAAAAAAAAAGCATTGAGACATCAATGTTGCATAGAATACTTCTATAACTCAAGAATTTGGTTTAAAACATTGTTGGCACACATTGGAAGCATAGCGAACACCACTGGTAAGCCACTGATGCACCGATTCTCAGTCACTCTAGATGACAGATGTAATATGTGCGAGATTTCATTTGTATAAGAGGTGCGAATTGTATGGTGTGGCTGCACTAAGGAAACCAGACTTGTGTTAGAATACACTGTATGATGCAAACATCTGACACAAAAAAAATGCCAACACTCCATGGTTTGGTGGAAAAAAAGAATGCAGTTACACCAATAATATCTATTGTGTGGATAAAGGCAAAGCAATATTAGCCCTGCTAATTTCGTTTCCTAACAAGTATCTGTGTTTGTGCTATCTTTTGGACATTTCCATAGCAACCACTGCCATGCGTTGCAGTCTTTTGCCATAAGTCGCAGGATAAAATAGTGTGCGTTTTAAAACATTGCACACTTTCAGCTCTNTGAGCTACTGCAGGTAATCATTTGAGAAATACTTTGTTTGTGACGCAAACTTGGTTGGAAAGCAAACACATAATAACTTCAAATGTGATTTCATCTAGAAATGTATCTGCTTGTTTTGTCTAGAAACCACATAATGCACCTTAATGTAGACAATATGTATGTACATTAGCGACTGTAAAGATCATCAGTTACAATAAATTTTCAACATACCCATAATCTTGCCCATTCACCTGAGTTGCTAAGAGAAATACAGGACATACGCATCTCAATCAATTGCTCCTTACATACCATCTGGGTGCTTTCTTCTCTAAAAAGGATTAAATCACTGTTGCGTCACAGCAATAGCTTTATAGCTTACATGTACTTAAATAAACAAGTACTAATCAAAGCAGATGAATCATGTATCACAATACCTGACATGGCTGCTGTAGTCCTTAAACAAGCATCAAGTCACTGTATGCATTCAGTATTTTACAAAACTGAATTACGGAATAAGAGATAGGCACTGCATACTTACTGTACGGTAACTGTACACGTGGCATAATAAGAACAATATCTTCAACTGCTTAAACTTGTAAATAGTCTGCCTCCATAAAAGTAGAACTACTTATCATCTATTAATGAAAATAACATCTAAGGTGCAAATTAGAACATATACCAAGTGTTGTAAGTTTTAGATTTCCTTGTTATAGACCTTCACATCTGATATTGCCTTAGTTACAGTGCTGCTTCATAGAATAGAACATTTATCATCTGGAAAGACATTTCCAGACTGGAACTGTGAACATTGCTCTACACACAAGTGACCACATTATATTTAGCCACTAAAGATTTCCAATTCTCATGGTTTATTATCAGACTCCTTTTTTCCCATTGACTGCAAACCTTGTCAACTTATCCTTNTCAGCGTTCTCTGAAACATTCTTGAACATTGTTTCCAAGATGGTCATTAATTCTATTTAAGATTATTCCTTATAATATGCCCCCAGCAAGCAGCATTTCTCAATGTGTCTGAGCAGTGCTGACTAAAAGTTTGTGCCAATTGACTATTCTTTTCCTAAGGTCCACCTTGTCCAGCCAGATGTTAGCTTCACCAATCAGCGTTTTCTTCATAAACTTTCCTCCATTTGAGGCAAGCAGAAGCTACAATAAAGATAAAGAAGGACATTGTGCATATAGTAAACGCAAAGGGTAACAAAAATATCAAATATTATTGAAAATNAGACAGTATGCATTTGAAGAATGCAATAAACCATAATTGTATGTAATATACTAATAATTTATTTTATATGCAGTGTAGCATGTAGAAAAAGCAAATCATGGCAATACCTGTAGAGAGTGTCCAGCAGGACTCATGCTAAGCCGAAATGTTTCATTGAAAGATGGTTCTCGATCATGCCTGCAAACTCTAGTCTTTTTCTTGATTATTCGTTTCTGTGTTGCTATATTAATGACGTAAAGTTTCACATACAGATCTGCAAAAGAAATTGTTTGATAACATTAATCTTCTTTACAGCACCTTAGGAGTAAAATATCTTTTGTGCTTACGCCAATACTTGCAACATAATGTAAAAGTGTAAAAGTAGACAATAACCCATTTACTTAGATTATTTATAGAATACAGAAAGACAAAATGTTGAAAATAGAATAATTCTTCTGTACAAATAGATTCATTTTTTTTCCATTGCACTTACTTTAAGATAAACTGCTTTTTTTTATTGCCTGTCACAGCCTAACAGGTGTTTGGAAACATCTCAAGGAATCATGACTAGATAACCATTCATTCATTTTATATACGTTAGCACTTCCAATTACCTGGTAGATGATCTGGAGACTTAAACTTATATGTAATATTTCTACATTGTAGTATCTCCACAATCAACTGCTCCCCATCTGTCTTCATTTCTTTTTTCAGAGCAATTTTGATTTCGCCAATGACTTGGGTTTTACCTGAAATGGAATTTAACAATTTAAGAATAGTGTACCATGGGTACGATAAGCACTTGTGTTTCTGTTTGTGAGCTGTAATTTGTATCATGCTTTTACTGTTATAAAATACAAATGAGTTGCACTTAACGCCTTGAAAGAAAATGATTCATTTTTTTCTGCCATGTCTTGAGGAGAAGAAACACAATAACCATGAAAGATTGTTTTGTGTTGCAACTAGGAAAACTAAATCATGCTCTTCAAGTTTTCAACAAGCTTCAATGAATTAATGTTCCCACTGTGAGCCATTTTCTATTTATTGCCACTATACAAAAAAAGCTACATGAGTAATAATGTTCCCCCACTGCGATAAAAGGCTACCAAGAAAAACTCTTTTAAGCATTAGTACTTTTAAGACACCAGTTAATATAGAAAGTGAAATATATTATAAATGTCTAGCCAACTTGTCAACATTTATGGCCACTATATGATAGAACATGTCCCTACTACGATGAAATTGTCTTTGCATGTGGCAAGTTACAACTGCAGTTTATAAAAATATTATACTGTATATNTCATGCCTTGACTCTAGGTCCGGAACCTGGACAGCCTAGTTAAATAGAACTACTGCACCCTGTTCAGGTTGTTGATCATTATAACCATTACTCCTGTTATATTGTATATTATTGTCCCTGTACTCGGGTTACATTCTGTTACTACCTTTTGTATTTATTACTTAGTTGTCTACTGGTATTTACTATTCTATGTCCTGTATTNAATTAAGTTTCTCAGTATTCAGTGTCCTTGATTCAGATGTATATGCATGTATGTGTAGTTTTACAGTGTTTAATGTTTCAGATAACTTTCTACCCTTTTGCCTGTTCCTCTGCTTTTGCGTGTGCTAATATACTTATATTCTGAGTTTATATCTTGTGTCTGGTGTTCAGTGTTTAGCCACATCAGAGGCTGTCTTCCAGGGGCCTTCATCTGCTGGGTGCTCTAGCTGCAAGTCTATCNACACAATCAGGGGTTGTAGTGAAACCAGGCACCAGCTAACCCCACATCTTGGAAGCAGTCTCGTAACAATGGGAAATAGCCACACAGAGACATATGATACAAAACAGAGACTGGGGCTCATACGCACATATGTACACAACTATTGAACATGGATGACTGTAGGATAGAAAGAGGTATGCAGGTACCACAGGTAGAAGGTGATTGTGTAACACAGGAAAAAAAAGGATAGTATAGACAAAAGGTAAAACCTGGTTAGGTTATTCTGTTAGTCGTTCAAAAGTTCAGTAAGGGAACTGGTTCAATATTAGTGGGGAGGTGAAAAGTTGTGTATAGATTAGTTATATGTGGACATTTTCTGATTGCATAAAAGGGANTTCATGCTTGGATCGTGCTCGGTGTAACTGTCTGATGGAGGTCTGATTGGTGCTCCAGTGCATGTACANAGTGTGACAGGTATGTATGACAATGTTACCTGAGAAGAAGGGTATAAAAAGAACCGCCATGTACAGTGGTTGCAGTTGGTTGTCATCAAGTGAGGAGCGATAAGAGAGCGCTTTTGCAGAACAAGCCACTATGGACTTTAGGCCATTATTGGAACCTGAGTCATGGTANTTCCATAAACCAAAATATTTTTTTGGTCCAAGAAGACGCAAGCTGCGGGGAGCTGATGCTTGCGCATTGCGTTGCTTTGATGCGCTATTTGCGTGCAAGTTGCGCGCGATTTGCATGTGATTTGCGCGTTTTGCGCCCAATTCAGAGTTGCACTAATTGATGGAAAAACGCAAGTCTGCATAAGGCGCACAGCGAAACCATGCACAATCTGCGCGTGCACTACGCCCGAACTCTGGATCTGGTCCTTTATGTCACGGACCACCGTTGTGTACATACATTGACCAACATCGCCGCCCCCCCCCCAACACCTCAGTTGTATATATGCTATTCCAAGGCTATAGTAATTGATCCCACTTGTCTATATCATACAGACAATAATAATAAATGAATGTAGTAATAAATGAATCTGCAATCAAGAATACTAAAATATAATCCTTTTTACCAAAGATAAACCTCCTACTTTACCAATTAGTTGCTTCTTAGCAAGCAATTTGTTTCTCATGTGATGTTACTACTGTGTGATGTTTCTCCTGTATGCGCCCAGTCATGATGTTTCTCCTGTATTCTCCCAGTCCTGATGTTTTTCCTGTATTCTCCCAGTCCTGATGTTTCTCCTGTATTCTCCCAGCCCTGATGTTTCTCCTCTGTCCTCCCAGTCCTGATGTTTCTCCTGTATTCTCCCAGTCCTGATGTTTCTCCTGTATTCTCCCAGCCTTGATGTTTCTCCTGTGTGCTCCCAGTCCTGATGTTTCTCCTGTATTCTCCCAGTCCTGATGTTTCTCCTGTATTCTCCCAGCCTTAATGTTTCTCCTGTNTCAACTCAGTACTGAAATTCTACAAGTCATCAGAATCATTACTTAAGAAGGAATAACTATGATTAGTATAGGTAGTAAGAAGGTTTGGTCATTAGAGATAAGACGTTTTGATTGATATGACTACTAAGGGGTATATTTACTAAGCATGGAATTTGCTGGGGAATTGAAAAGTGGGGAAGTTGCCCATAACAACCAATCAGATTCGAGCTCTCAGTTTCATTTTACATACTGGAGAATGTAAGCTCGAATCTGATTGGTTGCTGTGGGCAACGTCCCCACTTTTCAATTCCCCAGTAAATTCCATGCTTAGTAAATATACCCCTAAGAGTAATGATGTGGCCCATTTTTATGGGCAGCAGCATATCTCCAATATGAGGCACCATAGAAAAAGCAAAACATTAACAAAAAAAAAACAAAACAGCGGTAGTATATGTATTGTGTCCGAACTAAAACATAACATTCCCTCTTTTCTGTATCTCATCGTATGTTCATCTGGCAATGTGGCAGCCAAGTTCAGTTAGCCTTANTTGTCATTCCAGTTGTAGCCTGGCAAACTATATTACAAATGGTCTTAAGGGAAAGTGTTAAACCCAGTAAAATTAATAAACACATGCCCTTTATTAGCTTTCGGTTTGTGTCCAGTTTCCACAATCAATGTATCAGGTTTTAGAAGATTAGTTAAGGGTATATGTCAGAGCTGCCAAATTCCATNTAAATTTCTTTTCTCAGTTATTGTTATGCTTTATTAGGTAAGTAACATCATCACAATCCCTATAAAAATGTACCCACAATTTGTTCTGTGNAAGGTCCCCCTGATGGAACTTATAAATATGAATGCTAAGTTAATATTAATGATACCATATATTTAAGCGGTATCTGCTTTCTTAATGTATTAACATTTTAAACAACTAAAGTATGAAATTATGTGTGCGCTTACATATATAGAATAAATAAAATATGAACAATATCAATTTACTGGATGCTAATTTTTTAGTGTTCACAACTCAGAATGCAGGATCAGAATGCAGGATACTTGGGTATTTGCTGAAGCTTCAGATTCCAGCAATCACACAGATAATACTGCTGCTTTTAAAAATGTCCCATACTCCACATTAAGTTTACCCAATTCAGTTTGCAGTCTGTTAACCTGCTTAAAGTATACACTATTGTAATAGGGTTCCACCTACTTGTGAGTTATAACNGATTCCTAAGTTAGAAGCTGATATAGCACTTTAAACATGCTGAAATTTGCACATTACATTAACAAGGCAATGTCCTAAATTCAAGTAGGGATGTTGCCCATAGCAACCAATCAGCTTCAAGCTCTCGGCTTCATTTTACATACTGGAGAATGTTAGCTGATCTGATTGGTTGCTATGGGCAACATCTCCACTTTTCAATTCTCCTGCAAACTCCCCGTTTAATGAATTTAGTCCAATACAGTTAACTAAAGATATAGATATAATCAGCAGACAACTCACACAAATGATGTCAATAAAGGAACTGTGAACAACTGGTGACAATGTTGACCTCTGTTTTAGACCATGGCGTAAAGACTGCATTAAATTTTGTACTATAACCTCATACATATGAGTGCAGTGTGCACTATAATAAATAACTTTCTTACCAGTATGTGTTTGTCTATTTCTCGCATTCTGGTAGATCTGATGTAAGTTTCATTTTATGCTTTTNTGAGAACACAATGAGCACAGAGAAACTAAGACATCTGTTTGTGCTGTTTTTATGTATTGTAGTAAAAGTTTTACCATATGATCATGGGACGCTGCACCCTATTGATATTTTCAGCTGCACATCCTGTGATCAAAAGTGAAGACCAGTTGTTAAAGTACCTTATTATGTTTTCATGAAACACTCTGACTGTGAATAACTTATTTTTAGTCCACACTGGCTGACTGAAGTACATCGCACTTGTGACTCTTTTTGCTGTGAACGCCACAGAAAGTTCCTGCCTTGAATTAGCAGCAAACTGTTAGAAGATCATTCAATTTGCCCCCTACAAAAGGATTGAATTGAAATTCTCTCTATGAAAAAATATTTTAAGAATCATTAAGCATGGGCGGCAGCAGAGCTCTGATCAAGAAACAGGGAAAGAGGAGGCGAAATCTCCAGTTTCTTTAGTAAATTTATATGAACGTTTTATCAAGTTAAATCAATGAAAATGATTGTTCAAAAAGTTAAAGAAAACTGTTAAAAATATTCTTGATTAAAAGGCTCCACTGAGAGAATATATACTTTTAAATAGAAGTAGATCATAGCAATAACAGTACAACAATACTATTAGGGCCTGAAACAGGCGGATTCGCTGCAACAAGCATTCACATGCTAGGCACACACACATTTCATATCCAAAGGATTGTACTGAAACCGCATGTGCACCTTGGCAAACTGGACTTTTATACTTCAAGGAGTGTTGCCTTGCTGCATGCTGTATGATATATGTAATATATCATGGTTGCCATCTCTCCCGGAATATCAGGGAGACTCCCTGAAAAGTGTGTGATCTCCCTGACTCCCTGAAGTGCTGGATAATCTCCCTGATGCTCATTCAGTTGAAGAAGACATTGTGTTATGATGATAGAAATCACACATTGTGTCCTATTTCTATACAGATAATGAAGTTACTGGTTCTCCTATTTACATCTATTCACAATAAATAGTGACAGTGATTATTTACTGACAATTTAAGAAANAATAAATACTGATGCTGCTATTTTTATTGTGAAATAGTTCTCATGGCAGAGCTAGACACGCCCATGGGTGGAGCTATCCACCGGACACACCCCTTTGGTGGCACAAGTTACACCCCTTTTGTGCAGCGCTTGTCACAATCTCCCTGAAATCCATTTGCAAAAGTAGGCAACCCTGCCAATTGACTAAAATAAATGAATACTGTATAAATGGAATTGTGATGCTACAACTATGTTTAATTCTAATATGCTCCAGTGTCAGTAAAGTGTCTACGCAACTGAAACAAATGAAGATATGAAGATCTTCTTTCGTATCTTCTCAGCATCAGAATCTTTCTCTCTTCTTTTTCTCCGTACTCATANAAATCCTGACTCTTCCCTTAACGCTGACTTATCACATTGTCGCTTCCTACAATAACTATCTAACAAGATTCCCATTTATTTCACTTGTTCCTCTATCGCTTTCTTTCGGCTCTAATTTTCTCACTTTTTCCTTTTCCTCATGCTCTCCTAAAATTACCTCAGCTCACTGACTCCAACCACCAACTGTCACCTTTATATACCCCGTCATGTGACCAACTGTCACCTTTATATACCCCCTGTCATGTGACCATTCAAGTTCTTAGTTTCATTTTACATACTGGAGAATGTGAGCTTGAATATTATTGGTTGCTATGGACAACATCCCCACTTTTCAATCTCCCTGCTTAGTAAATTTAGGTCAAAATCTCTAAATAATTTTCTTACAACTTTTACCTCCATCAATATATTGCCATATATTGCTATAAGTGCAGGCACCTTCAGGGGTGCTATATAACTATATAATAAAACATTAGATAACTATGCCTTTACCTTATTGTGTGTTACCTTTGGTATTGGGGAAAAAAATCATATTACTTACATTCTGGGTACTTGAAACATGTTGTTGTCTCCCTGGGTACTGCTGCCATCACTGTCCATGCTGTATCCACTGCCAAAACTACTAACTGATGAAGTTGTTGACACTGTAGACTCAGTAGTCCTGTGAGTTGTTGTTCTTGCTGCATAGGAAAAGCAAGTATTTTTATTACAACAGATTTTTTTGTATTCATGAAATACTAACATTTAATAAAGAATTAGATATTTGCCAACATCATTTTACAAATACAATATGATGCAATGTAAAAGCTACAGCATGACACTATACATAAACCATATATGTATGTATTGACTATGCATGTAGTTCCTGTGTTTCTATTTACAATCTGTTTATTTCCTTTTTCATACACTGTAAGCAAATTTAGACCAATCACAGCCTGTTTCACTTAATTAATTCGTGATCATCATCTCTTACCACAGTCTCGCCATCTATCATCATTAATGCAATAGTTGTCACTCTCATGCTTCCACTCCAGTCTACAATTGTGTGTATCACAATTGCAGTGTTGGCATTAACTAACAGTAACAATTATTCACTTTGCAGGTTGTAGACAAATGGTAATACATTTCTATTTATCATAAAACTGTGTTATGATCATATCTGAGTAATGTTTGCAGAAAGAAACACAAAAACCTAAAAAAAATAATATATTTTTGTGATGGAGCCAAATAAAGCGTATAGTCTTGCACCTTGACAATCCATGTTCATCTACAAGGGATGTAAATGTGATTACATTATTCTGCACGAATGAAACATTTACTCTTTTGTTTTTAAAAATATAAAAATGCCTTTGAATTAGAACTCATTTAAGATATATGTAATCAATAAATATATTGTCATATGAAATTATGTGGACTGCAACCTATGTATTTTCTGTACATGTCTAGAAATGATGCAGTCAGTCATATGGTTGACTGTGTCATTGTCGACATAATTAACACAATTACACAAAATAATGTAGTTNGAGAGATCATCGTCGTATCACTACATTTCTATAGGGCCAATACATTCCTAATATCTCTTCTGATTATCAAATGGCAATACCTTGGCCTTAATNGCTCACCAAGAATAGTAATATTAGAGATGTGATATTACTGGAGATGTGATATTAGTAATATTAATAGTAATATTAGAGATATGGTGAATGTCTACTCTTGATGCTAATGTTGCCAACATAACAAATTTATAAAACACTTAATGACAGATACAAATATACAGTATGTTACCAAATACCCCAAAGTATATACTGTATGTGTGTGTGTGTGTATGTATATGTGTATCATTTATTTTCTACTTAGAATGTTTGTCTATATTATTAGATTGTCTTGTACATTATTAGATATTTTCTTGAACAATTTTATTTTCTAGTGGCAGTCCTTTCTGAGTGGCAAGCAAATACTGTATAAATGCAGATAACTAATATGGCTAATGCAAAATTGTGGCTCACCTTCAGCCTTGACCGATCCATCAGACACCACCTTCTTGAGTGCAAGCTGGCTTTGGTCTTTGCTGTCATTTGCTGGTGAAGGCAGATTGTCACACTGAGTTCTTTGAATTGGGAGTACTCCTGCTATGCTGTGTCTATGCTGTTTCCTTGCATAATAAGACTGACCGATTCTATGTGCTGCTGTGGCATTGTGGGTGGAATGGAAACCCATACTATGCATCCTCAGATGGAACCAGCTTAAATGTTATTCATGCAAACAGAAGTGTTGTTTTCTGTATTCAAATAAGTAGTGTTTTTAACACCAAAGACACACCACATGCACAGCATTAAGGGGCTTTAAAACTGGCTGTTTCTTTTTATTGGTTTAATAATGTTTTCCCACCACGGTTTTTAATCCAGTGAGAACACATGCAAAACACATTCCTGTGACAAAGACAATTGGCTGTCATAGAACTTTATATACTTTCTTACGTGATATAAACTATAGGGCATAGTTTGCAAAAAAACCAAATCATTTGTGCACTCAGTACAGTTTAACTACAATAGCGGTTTTCTCTTTTCGTTGTGCATAAATATAGGTACCATAAGACTATTGTTATTTACAGTGAAAGAGCAAAATATAAGGTTTANCANGTTGACCTGTGTTTTATGTATATTCTACATAGCTGAAAAAACAGGCATGGTCAATTGCAATGTTAATTATATACCATATTAGCTTTTTCTAAAAAAAAAAAAAAAGTAACGTTTATAGAAACAATATACAGAAGAAGATGGCTACTACATTTTACCCATAAGCCTCCTTGGTTTCCATCTAATACAATATGTATATCAATTTACAGTGGGAGAATTTCAAATAAAAATAAATGTTATCTATATTTCAACTGCTGTATTAATCTGTACACGGCACTGACGCGCTCATTTACAATGTACGTCATCAGTTTGTCAATTGACAAAAATCTCTTATATAGAAAACCATTATGAACAGCTAACTTTGTTTACGTAAGTGTAGACTACACTTAACTTTGTAATATAGCATAAATATAACATTATTCTGTAAAATGGCCAAAACAATATTCATTTCTTTTACATTCTTTTTATCAATAATAAAAGTTTAAATACTTCATGCAAATAGTTTTCTGTGCTCAGTACCTGACTGTGATAAAATCACATACCAAAAATCATATACATATTGCTAGGAGAACACATTGTGCATTACCTCTACAAACCAAAAATACACTTTCATATTTGAATATATCAAGAATATGTGCATGAGCGTGCAATGGTAAGCAGTCACTCAGAATGATATGCGAATGTGTCTGTATGAAGGTGAGTTTATGATCCACCTAGAATAGTGGTTAAACATTTAGAGGCCAAAATATGTTAATGGTTTGCTCTGTAATGTACACAAGCTTTGTTTTTTTAAACTAATTGCTAATGAATAAATGTCCAAATGTACATGACGCAGAATAATTACATATATATAATGCAACCCAATATGGACACTAATTTATGGTTAAAACAAATTTAGAAAAATAAATGACCTACAGTAGTTGTACAATCAATTAACATTATGGGGCATATCAGACAATATACAAGATGATGAAGACACTCTTGATGGAAGAATGAACCAATGAGGAAACAGCCAGTTTCTTTAAGTTTCAATAAACAAAAATTGGGTAACATATAATAGATGTGGACAAAATCTTCACAATAAAAGGACATTTAACAAGGTGAACATATAGTGACAACAAATAATGGTCAACAAGGGGGAACAGCAGGAAAAGGCAACAGATGAACATTAAGCTGCCATGCTGAGGAATTTATTTGCGTCTTTTACTTGGTTGAAGACGAAGCTGTTGGACAGCCGCTTCAGCAGCAGCGATGGCTGCCCCGGCATCTTCAAGATGGGTCTGAGTGACACTGCTTTTACTTTGGCTACGAGATGGTCCATGTGAACGAAGGTGTCCCTCAGAAGATGACTTTGAGCTACCAGGGCTGCTATGAGATTTCTCTATAGTGGGAACCTGCATATCTAATAGTAAAGGGTAAGGAAAACATTTTTGTTATCATTGCCTTATAATGCTTATTACTTACATGTTCCAATTAATAAAAAAAATAGTTCCAATTTAGCTTTTATTTTAATATAGTCATGAGATCTGAAAGGAGCACATACATGTCCAGATCCAAAATATTTTCCCATAAACAAAATATAACTTAACATTTAAATATGATATGAACGCAACACAGCCAAGGAAATAATAGAAAAATATTTGATATAGTAGACCTTTAGTTAAGTTACCTTTAGAAGGATCTGGGAAGATTCCATGGCTTCTGCTTTTAATGACTGATGGCTTTGGTACTTGCTGACTACTTTGACTGGAGTGAGGCTTTGCATGGTCAATACTTTCACTTTGTTCCTTCAAAGAGTACCACCGTGGCATGTTGTCAAGGTAGGATGCGTTCGATAAATCAATTAATACCTGTAAAATAGAATTATTTCCACGTACTATGAAATATATACATACACATTTATACACCTGTATATATAATATATATGCGTATGTATATAATCATATCTACAAGTAAATATATTTAAACATGAAAAAATGAAAAATGTATACAGATCTGTAATTATTACAGTATATAATTTAGCACCCGGAAATAAGTTTTTATTATGTTTATCTAATAACCTTAATTGTCATGTAAGAAAATCTTCAGAGAGTTCCCATAAATATGCTGACTTTGTAAAACTGTTATGTGATAATAACACATTAATCTCCATCTGGCTAGTATCTCTTACCTCTCCAAGAAAGTCATTGGAAGAGAATTTGTCATAGTCCCATACAGTCACCTCTAATGTTTTCTTCTTTATCTGCATTGGAATTCAAAACATACAATTAGCACAAGTCTATAAACTTCACAAACAGACTAATTATGATACTGCAATTACTTTGGATATTGAAAGACGGAAGGTTGAAGGCTTACTTTCTGTACTTGGTGGAGCATAAATAGTTTTTGTGGTGACATTAATTTAGAAAGGAACTTTTTATTATGAAACCTTTATTATGTTTAATTGATCAGCACAGGACTCCTGTTTATTTCATATTATACATGTAGGATGGATTTTTACATTTTCATTATATTTCATTATATTTCCTTAAAGCTATAAAATATGATTGTCATTTGCTTTTAGGCAGCTGTTTGCCTTTTATCCACAACCGTTTAATCAGTCATAACAGTTACAGATTACATATTGTTGGGAGATATGCCAAACATAATAGCGTTGGTTGTTATCATTTAATTAGTTAATACCATCAAAACCTAGCACATTGGATTAAATAAAATATGTCAAGTACACGTTAAATTTAAAATATAACAATGGACCAGATCCAAACTNACCACTTCTGCACATTTAGTGCATTGTGCAAGTGAAGTGGTGACAAAGTAGACATTCACAAAATGTCAGGATACAGGTTTCCATGTTAATGGTCCACCATGCATACAGTGTGTACGCGAGGTGGGAGTGAGGACCTAAGTTAATTGGTCCCCAAATGGACCACATTTTATGTAAGGATAATGTGAAGGAGTACATTTAGGGCTCTGCTATCGGAAGTTCCTTGTATGGCATCCCCTCACATACGCGAGCTTCATAAAGTCTGTAATATTGTATATTGTATATGGTACTACAAGATATACATAGAATTGGGCTGCATTGTATATGCTTTACTAGAATGTTCTCAGTACTGTATGTAAATTTCCTAGAGTGATCTCTGTAAACACACTGTATATCTACATATAAAATAAAATTAATTACTGAAGTAATAAAGCTTCTCCTTTTAAAAGTGCTAAAATCTACAAACCTGCTCCATGGAGATATTCTTGTAAATCACTGTCTGATTCCACTCTGGGTTTAAGCTTTTTTGCACATATTTTGTTCTCCGTTTATATTCAGCACTAAAACATAAATAATTAAAATATGATAAATGAATTAATACAGTCACACCCCGTTTTTAACCATTATGAAAGTTCCATTGATGTATTTTACCTACTGTACATTTTGTATACCTACTGTACATTTCTTGAATGAAGTAAATTTCTTTGAAAAAAAAATATTGTTGTAAAGAAAAAAAGCAAACACCTGGGCCTAAATTTACTAAGCAGGGACATTGATAAGTGGGGATGTTGCCCATAGCAACCAATCAGATTCAATCTCTCAATTTCATTTTACATACTGGAGCATGTGAGCTTGAATCCGATTAGTTGCTATGGGCAACATCCCCACTCTCACCTTGTGTTCACATAGCAAACAATCCTTGCAAAAACAAAGGAAGAGATACAAAGAATAGTATATGTTTTGTGTATTTATTAAACACATATATTCAACAATCTTTAGACTCGGTTAGGAAATGAAAACCTCTGGAGTATTCTGGGTTGCCCAAGAATGCTGAATTAGCATGTGCATGTTTAGAATCAGTTATTGTGCCTGACCTACATTCATTAAAACTTCAACTCTGATTCTTCAACAAATCCCTTGTGTGTGCGTGCATATATAGTATACTATATATATATATATATATATATATATATATATATATATATATATATATAGTATGAACTTGTGTTAAAAAAATGAGATGACCAGACCTGCTTTAATCTAACCTTCTCCTCCCCGCTGCCTTACCCTAATCTTCCCTTGCGGCGGCAGTTGCGGCAGCTGTCAGCATTATGAATGGTCGTAGTATGCTGAAAGGCATACTACTTTATTCATAGAAATAGCTTTAGCTGTTGGCTGTATCTATATAAGAAATGGGGCTGTCATACTGTCGACTGCATCCCAACCCTATATTTTACACTCCTAAACATTATCTCTCACTGTAAACAGCAGAAAATAAATCATGTAAGGTTTTNTATTGTTAAAATCTGAATGCAGATTCACAATACCCCTTATCCTGTTTCACATAAGTTACAAGATATCCATCATTTCCATGTTTAAATAAAAGTCATCTCACTATTGGACCGCTTTATACACTTGTATACTCATGATGTAGACTTCAGTATATTTTAGTTGGCAAAAATGAGCTCATGCAACACAATTAGTGTCTGACGATGATGAGCCATGAGTACATATTGTTATAAGGTTATTCAGGATCTGTAAAGTGTATATACATATGTGCAGCGTATTCAGGCATGTGCAAGCATATCACTTAACAGTGCAGTATTTGTGTATTTTAGAAATGACCAAATAAATGATACCCTGTCCCATCATCAGGACACCCCAAACCACTCACACACATGCATGTGTTACAGTGTGAATAACATACTGTCAACTTGTAATATATTAATGAAATACTATACTATAGCATCCTAACACAGTTACCAAACCTTTATTTGTTTAAAAATAAGATAAGGCTTTGTCATAAAAGTAAAGTTAAAACTCTACCTGGCATTCTGGACAACCATGACTTGACTGCAAGAACCCAGTGACGAGACACAGCATTACACACAGAAAGTGGCGGAAGCAACAAAAGATAAAACAGAAGATACACATCAAACATAAAACATACATACAGAATATATTATTCATTTCTTTGTGGGCATGACTTGCAGCTAGAGATGCATAACATTACATAAACAGCTCTGTAAAATATATGCCTCATTTGGTCATTTCACCATAATTAGTTTTAGTGCCAAAAATATTCTTAACCAGCAGCTATATGAATTCATGAAACCAATGTATAAATACAGTGTATACCTCTATTGGGCAGAAAGGNTGAGGCATTTTATCAGTGCACTGTGACATTATTAATCATCTCTACCTGCAGATTACTGCTTAGCCACATGTTACATGCAGAGCAAAAGGACTAAACCAACAAACACATGTAGTCTGCATTTTCAGNGTTCAGCAATTTGTAATTTTTGGATTCCTTGAATAAAATGATTCTTTATTTTTATGTATTTATGTCTGAAAAAATTGAAACAGGAATCATACGTAATGATTTCAAATCTTATTGTCTAAGATGATTGAGGTGGTGTATGAGACAGCATTGCAGACAATAAGTGGCAAGAGGATAGGGGAGAGGTTCCCCAGTAACGGCAACCAAGCAAGATGTCCAGGATAGATGGTGCTCTTTCCAACTCTTGCATGAAAACCGGTAAGACAATGTGGCACAATGTGGCAAAAAGAAGATGACAAGAAGAAAAGACAGAAGAAATTAATGGGACTTCAATGCAGCACATTCAATATAATGAAGGTAATATGTTGTGTACACATAGGTAAATCNTTGTACACTGGACTGGATCCTGACATGTGAACATTAGGCTATTTACTCTAGTCTCATATGTAAGTAAGACATCTCTACCTTAAGTACAGATCTCTGTACAACCAGGTGTGCCAAGAAATCCACATGAATAAACCTTGCATGGAAATGGGGCTATGCATGCTAATCAGGCACAGACCACGTAACTATATTCATGTGTACTACATNCAAAGTCAACCCTTGAAGAATATTTAGTGCCGCACACTCTTGACCGTGTTGAAATAAATATGTATACAATAATTATTTCCATTAGTCAAAAGGGCAGTGCTACCTCAGAACCTTTTAATTAGTTTAATCTCTGAGATTAGAATATACCTGTCTGCTGTGCCCTCTATTTTAAACTATTGTCACTAATTTTCTTAATATATGCACTTCTATTCTGATTTTGATATTTCACTTAATCATTTATCTTCCCTACTTTTAATGTACATTAATAAAATGATATAATAAATAATATATAATAATATATGAATAAATAATATATAAATAATATATTTAATTATATAAATAATTAAAGAGTGCAGTCTGTGCAGACAGATCTGATGTCTGGATCCGGTCCATTGTGTACTGATCATAAAATTCTATTAATACAATCTAAAAATACAATCTAAAAGAAAGCTAAAAGAAACAGAAACAATGAATTTTCCTGTCTAGATTGGTAACTAATATTTGACACTTAAGCTGGGTACACGCTACAAGACTTATAAAATAACATTGTGTAAATGTGTACTCTGCATTGATCATGTCTGATTGTTGCACAGTATATAATATTCTTCCACATTTGTGGGTGTCCTTATTAAAATTTTGGTTCAAGGAAATCACAGATCTGACGGTAAATTGTGTAAAATGTTTACAGAAACACATTGAAGCTGACTGGAGGCTTCAAATTGTGAATAATGTTAATTGAAGTAATCACTGATAGTGTGTACCCAGCTTTACATTCACACATGAGACAAGCAGACANGAAACACCCACTGTATCAGTCTCGCCAAAACATGGCTTAATTCATGTACAAAGCAGTTTAGGACTTTCATTTTTTATTCCTTTTCCATCTGGTTTGGAAGCTGAGAACATCTTTACCTGAAGCAGTGAATATAAACATATAGGCCTAACCCAGACCTGAGTGCATAAAGTTGGAGGTTTATACAAGAAAGAGATGTAAGCACCACTGCAGGTCTGAATTCTTAAGCAAATTTGACAAGTTACATTCNCACACAGCACAGCCAAGCTCAATGTTCACAGAAATGCTTCTTAATGCCATTATGAAAATTATCTTCATAATAAAAAAAACTAAATGCAATATTAAAACACAGCAGGGTTCCAATACATGTTTATTGCATTGCATTTTAAAAGCTGGATGTTAATGCAATAATTACAAGTATAGTTTGTAGAGTATAGTCCAATAGAACGATATTGTTCTAGTGTTTCCAAAAAAAAAAAACATGCAAAGAATTAGAAAAAAAAATAAAGCCTTACTTACCTTTGTGTCTTTATTTTCTTTTTCTAGTTTTTACAGGTTATTTGATTTTTTTTTTTTTCCGATTGATCAACAATTTCGTTATTTGTGTTTTATCAATGTTTTGTCTGCATAATAATTATGTGCACATTTTTTTGGAGGGGCTGTGCATGGCTAAATATGTAGATAGATGGGGCCGGATGGGATACATCCTAGAACTTAGAGGGGTGCTGGCACAACCATTAACTAAATTA
>JABWIB010006839.1:0-11681 GCA_016617825.1 Platyplectrum ornatum
CATGTTGCACACAGATACTGACCAGCGTTACTGTTACACTGTTATTACACTTGTGCTAGAAACATCATCTCTCACCTGTAATACTGATTGCAACTAATGACATTTACCCCCCCTGCAATTCCACATGGTTTTACCCACTCTTGAAAAATCTTTTGATTGGAACAATTTATCTTATAGTGTATGTCCAGCTTTAGTCTGATATCCAATCATTGGTCATGCCCATAAAAGAAGCGCAGGAGTCGAGCAGAAGCCGGGTGATGATAAGATGCAGCTATATGGGACTATTGGAGGAATGATTAATCGTATGATGGATTCAGTACAGGTCTGGGACTTGTCCAAGGGAAATGACAGGAGGTAAATGGCTATTTCAAAAAATATTACTTCATTTATTCGATTACTTTTGATTTGAATTGATACATTTTTAGATAATATTTATATATAATTTATACATTTGCTTTGTCAATTAAAATAGAAGAATACGCCGGTGCTTGTCAGGGCCGGCGACAGGGGGGACAGGGGGGGACAGGGGGGGCAGCTGTGACGGGACCCAAGCTTCTGGGAGCCCTGTTACTAGTGTTATCACTATGGAGGGGGCCTCAAAAAATCTGTGTGTACCGGGGCCCCAAGATTTCTGTTGCCGGCCCTGCTGCTGGTCATAGTAATGTTTTCCTGCTCAGAGTGTAGGGATCTACCGCAATACTGTCAGCTTGTGGTTCTCCTGGGAGGGAGATTTACATACACAGAACGTGTAATTCTATGTCGTTCTTAAATTTGGATTTGAACTCAAATCTTATTTTCCATGTAATCAGATAATATTTATATTGTTGTGAATATAAAAGACGTTCACAAATCGAGTAGAAACAATGCGATACATACAGAAGATATTTAAAGACAATATATACAATATATACAGCATCTGATGAAGTCATTGGTCAGGAATGAGCATTGGTGCACATTATGGCGTCATGTAACCCCTTGTTGTCCTCCAGGGTCATTTGATAACCAGCACAGTCCAGGTAACCGAGTTCAGCGTTCAGAGCGTCCATGCATTTTTCTTTCTTTGATTATTTAGAGGAATATAACAATATGACTTTCAGAAATAGCTTTTATCCTCTTGAGAATCGGGGATTTCGCGTTTTCAGGTTCTCGTGTATGAAAGGAAAACGTTTCTCCTCCGCGTGACTCTTTTTTCTCCAAATAAAAGCTTGTGGTGTACTCTCATTGATAAACTGTGTACCCAGCTCTATTCTCCTCCTGGTTCCTTACATCTAAAGACAGAGAAACGAATTAGAGGGCAGAGCATTCAGAAAGAAACATTTTGTACAACATCAATCATTTCACTAATTCTAGAAGTTCAGAAATGAATTGCTTTGACACGGAGACTCGGCGAAGAATACAAATAGCTTGACATCGCCTCTTTCATTCTGGGAGACACACTGAGAGAATCGGCGACACGAGGGCCGGATGCAAAGCGCTTAGAAAAATTACTTATTCCCAAGGTTCAGTTCTGTGCAACTCAAAGGTACTGTCAGGAGGAGCACAATACGGCAGACAATGGCTGCGCTCTATAAAGTCTATAAATCACTATTAAGGAGAATATCTCGCCCGGATAGACCAGGCGGCTGGATGATATTGCTTATTGCACACAATGGTCGTTTTTTAGAGTTGCTCTACAGAACATAACTTCCCAATGTATTCTCATTTTATGATTGAAATTAAGATGACTCTGAAGAAGGGCAGAGCCAGCCCGAAACGCGTCAGTGCGATTGCCGACCGCCTTGCATCCACACCCGTGCCCGGCCATACGATTCCCCTTTTTGATACATCGCTGCGTCCTGGGATATTCCAGCATAAGGGTGTCTTATCTTTTCCTAATTTCCACCTGTCGGGAATGTGATTATGTCTTTATGGACACATTTTATATGATATTGTTTATTTATTGCGGATTATTTATATATTTATTCATTCATATATTAAATTGCTACTTTTAACCCCATTTATTTCTTTTATTCCTTTATATATGGGAATCATTGATCTTCAATACCTCCATCTTCATTGAGCTCCTCTCTGTTGGATATTGTTGCATATAGTTATATCTCCATTTCATTCCCACAATAGCCCTAAACGCCAAGAGAGTCCTATTCTTAATTTCACACATATTATTTCCTTTTTTTAAAGGGGTTAGACCACTTCAGAATAGGACTATTGGCTGCTTGGTTAGACCAGCGCAGAGAATTGACTTTTTACTATTTATTGTTTTCTCATTTTACACTGCACTTCAATATTGTTTTGTCAAGATGAAGAATTGAAACTTTTTTAACAGTTAATCTGAACTCTGTATTAGCCACTGGAATTGTATATATGAACGATGTTCATTCCTCAGTCACAATTAGGGTTTAATTGAAGTTATTTATAAAGGGGAGAAGGGTGCACGTCATAGGATGAGGTCACAGCAATTTGAATTCATGTTACAGTCCCCTTTCCCCACCTGCAACAAAATCAACCCACTCATTTAATATTGTAGATTATTATATTATATTATAGAGAGAGAGAGTAAATCCTGATTTCCACCAGTGTTTGTCATCTTCAATACTTCTCCTGTGCTGCACCCAACTCTCTACCCTTCCTGGCCAGACTCTCTCCCAGCCTTCAATATTATAAGTCTGTCTAACTCATTCTCTTCTTTGTTTCTTTCCTGCTCCACCTTGAAATGACCTTGATCACTTAGGGCCAGATTCAGCTTTTAACTCTCATGACTTCTCTCATGGGCAAAACCATGTTTCAGGGGAGGTAAATTTAATTAGTTGCAATCAGCATAACAGGTGACAGCTGATGTTTCCAGCCCAAGTNTAATAACAGTGTAACAGTAACNCTGGTCAGTATCTGTGTGCAACATGCAACAATAAAGTATTCTCCCTGCATGCACACACTGACATTCATTTTACCCCCCGCCTGCAATTCAACATGGTTTTACCCATGAGAGTGTAAGTCATGAGTGTAAGTCATGAGAGTGAAAAGCTGAATCCAGCCCTTAGACTTGTCCCAGGCTTGTCCTGTGTACTGTAGATATAATAAAAGTGAATGGAGATTTATAGCTTTTCAATTGAGTGGAAGAAAGGAGCGGATGCAATTCACCATATAGCACTGCATTTCCAGCTTTCCCTGATACCTCCCCAGTATGTGAGGGCGTATAATGCTCACGTTAATCATGATATCTGGCTCTGGGTGGACATCATGGATTTGAATATATCTCAGAATAGCTTTTATTATGTGTTATTTTTTCCCTGATTATGTTGGCAAGTATGAATATGTCACATCAGAACCAGTAGCAGCTCTGAAGAACAGATGCACAGTTATTAAAAGAGAATTTAACCATCAACAAAGTTTTAATTGAGTTGTTGAATATTGTAATGTTATTATTTAACACAGCACTTTCTATAAAAATAAGACTATAAGTGTTTATGAAATACACCCTCAATGAAATCTGCAAACTGTTCTAGGTATTCATAACAGAATCACTGCATGCCTGGAAGTGTTACAAAGTATCATTTTATATGGCGTCACATGAAGTCATTAACTGTTATTATACATATGGTTATAATAACAATAGCAGACAGGATATTCTAGAAGAGAGTAGATATAATAAAGAAGAAAGTGATGTACTATGTACAGGAGGATGGAGGACACTGAGCTGGGGGAGCAGCCTGTGGTGCAGCAGATGAGGGAGAAGGTGCAGTAGTAGTAGAGATAACACCAGGAATCAGGGACATAGGATAAAGCTGGTAGATATTACAGGAGAGAGGAGATAATAAGCAGTAAGTGAGGTATAGGAGGTCTGTGTATAGGAGGATGGAGGACACTGAGCTGGAGGAGCAGGATGTGGTGCAGCAGATGAGGGAGAAGGTGCAGTATTAAATGTTAGGGGTCCTCTGCTTGTGAAAGTCAATGTCATATTTAATAAGAGATAAGAATTTAACATCATTTTCATTCACTGACCTCTGGTTGTGACCTGATAAAACCACTTACCTGGGTGCAAATTCAGATTCAGTTATGATTTATTCAGAAACTAAATGAATCACAACTAAGCAAGAATATTTAATGTACAAATTTTTCTGCAACTTAAAATATATATCTGTACTAATGACAGCACTTTATAAATGTGAGAATAACCAAGACAAATTGTCACGGCGAGATTACAGATTGGAATTAAAAACAGCTTTTTGTAGCAGATGGAACGAGATGTAAAACCTGAAGAAGTAGTTAGTGAAACACCATAAAGACGACCAATTCCAGAATCCCATCGACACATCATCCTGCAGAAAGTCCTCACATTAGGCAGAAAATGAGCTCATTTTAATTGAATTTCCCGTTCTTGTGTTATTTAATCTTTATTGGATAATTAACTGATTACTCGCATCCAAACACCAAAAGAAATCCCGGATTTTCAGATTCCATTGATCCAATGCTAGAGACCTTACCTGTCTATAGACACACTTCTGAGATACAATTCTGCTCCTATTTTATCTGTGTCTCTACGCATCTCTGCTGTCCAATAAGAAAGCAGCACAGCTTTATCAGACTTATGAGGACCGACCCTTCTGGCAACTTTCAATATAGAGACTTGACCATTGGCGAGTATAACAGGGAAGCGCAAATCAGGTACACGAGGTAACAGGGTAAGTATGCTAACCACATGGTAAGGGGATTCATTTCCATGTCGTCCCTAATTCTAAGGGAATGGTCTTTCCTCGTACACATGGAAATTAGAATCACAAATTAATAGGTTTCAGAAGACTGTGTGAGGGAAGGAATAAGCAGAGATGTGGGAGATTGAAGATACCTCCATAGAGGAGGAAGGAGAATTTTAAGAATATTTCTCAAAAATCACAGGTCTGGAGGGGACAGGCCTTATATAACTAAAAGAATTAACCACTAAATATATTGATTAATACTGAAATATTATATAAGTAATTTGTTGGATAGAAAAACACATATTTATGGTAAATTTATATGGACGGTTATTGTGGTGCCAAGTTTAGGCTCTATAATTTCATACACTGTGATACTTATGTAATTCTAATCAAATGAGACTGTAAAGAATTATGGAGAATAGGAAAATTATTAAAATAAATTTTGTCATCAAAAAGGTGTCGCCTCTGTATTAAAATGAACTCATACATACAACAAGGTGCTTAGGCTAGAAGAAAATCTGTTGGAAGTGTACACAATTACGCAATTCTTTGCATGGTTCCTCCTTAAATCAGTTGTGATCTGCTATGGACAAATGGACAATATCTGCCAGTTTATGTCACCCAGTTCATTGATTGAGAAGTCTGATTTACATTTCAGTCGATTACAAAAGTCAATTGTGAGTGCACAATTGTGTCTCCAGAAATGAAAACAAGAGACAAGTCTACATTTTGATGAGATAGCTGAGTATTGAAATTTCAATTTATTATTTAATAAGAACTTTGATGACATCCAGCTCTCTGTCTGGTCTTACCCCCTGGAAAAATACCCTATGAAGGTACTGATGTAAATATGACTCTCTGTCCAACTAAAAATCAGGTGATCCAGAATGCCACCATGGGAGGATCGCTCAAGATGCTGGGATTACAATTAAGCATCTATGTCAGGCTTGTCCAACCTGCGGCCCTCCAGGTGTTGCAAAACTTCAATTCCCATCATGCTTTAACTGCTTAGACAGTTTATTCCTGACAAAGCATGCTGGGACTTGTAGTTTTGCAACACCTGGAGGGCCGCAGGTTGGACAAGCCTGATCTATGTGTTCTGTCCTGTATTGTCTTATGTGCAATATGCAAACTGTCTATTTTAAAATGTGTTTAAATATATGTTGTTTTTATTTGTCCACTAATTGTCTGTCTAGTAATATATTAATGTGACTTGGAAGAATGTCTTAATCTGTTGATTTTCTCTGCTGTAACTGTTCTGATTTTATAATGTGTTTTCCATATAAATATCAGCATTGTATATGTATTAAATCGAGTAAGGTGTGATACTTGTAAACCTTATTAATGTGAAATCTGTCTTTATCATTTTAAATTGAACAAAGGGTTAGAGCTTATCAGGAGGTGGCAATATACCATACTATGCTTACAATGTAAATAACAATATTTCATTAACAAAATACAAAAATAAAAGAGTGTTCACAGTTTGAAGAATACAAGTAATACCGAGCAACATCTGACTCTAAAGTGTATATAATAAACATTGTTTAAGTTAGATTGAGTCTTTTAAAGTCTAATTCATTAAATCTCATTTCAAACCACAGAATAGTTGAGAAAAATCTTCCACCTGTAAAGTGCCCTCCCCAGGAACATCGTGTATTTCATAACATAAAAGAATTCTTTAACAAAATAATTAACAAAAACATAAACCAAACAATCATGAAAATAAATACCTCCCCCATTCAGAAGAAGAAACTGATTCACTGTTTGTCTGTATAAAGTTCTGGGAAAAGATGGTCCTGAATGTGAGAACAATGAGTCTGAACTCCTCTGATTCTCCACCCAACGCGTTTCACCAGTATCAGAGCCCAGATGATGGAATGCTGGGTTATCCTAACTTCTGTATGTATGATGAAAGACCAATCCTCTCACAACTCACATTAGACACCAGAAACTTACCTTAAGGTTACAAAACCACAAAACTGATCAAACCCTTGTTATACACTTTACATACTGAAGAGAAATGGAAATTACCTCCACAGCGAATATCCAGAAAATATCCACAGTTCTGCATACAGTTACATAATATTATTATTATACTCTGGATACAGTTACATATCATTATACTCTAAATACAGTTGCATATTATTATAGTCTGGATACATTTACATATTAGTATTATACTCTGGATACAGTTCCATATTATTATACTCTGGATACAGTTACATAATATTATTATTATTATACTCTGGATACAGTTCCATATTATTATACTCTGGATACAGTTACATATTATTAATATACTCTGGATAGAGTTACATAATATTATACACTGGATAGAGTTACATAATATTATCATTATACTCTGGATACAGTTACATATCATTATACTCTAGATACAGTTCCATATTATTATTATACTCTGGATACAGTTCTATATTATTATACTCTGGATACAGTTACATATTATTAATATACTCTGGATAGAGTTACATAATATTATACTCTGGATACAGTTCCATATTATTAATATACTCTGGATACAGTTACATATTATTATACTCTGGTACAGTTACATAATATTATTATACTTTGGATACAGTTACATATTATTATTATTATTATTATTATTATTATTATTATTATTATTATTATTATTATTCTCTGGATTTAGTTACATATTATTAATGTACTCTGGATACAGTTACATGTTATTAATATACTTTGCTTTATAGCAGTGTTACACAATGTACAGCTGATGTGCTATATATACTTTATAGAACTGTATTCTGTATAACTGCTGAGTAGATTCTTTGTTCATTGATGGTTTCCAAAGACGCAAATAAAATTTACATTAAAGGCTCTTAGTCGTCTCCATGTGGTCAGTAGTTGGATACAGTTTACTATACGGAAAAGACACTGAATTATACCAAATATAGGGTATGCTGGAAGTGTACTTGGAATAGGATGGTCATGGGAGCAGCAGGAGAGGGAGATGGGGGAAGCATTATACTTAGACAGGTATTTCACCTTCTCTGATTACTTTTCTTTCTTTCATTGTGGTTCATGTAGAGTTTAAGCTTTCGGGTCAGAGTCTTCTCCTCTTTGGAATGGATTCAGACTTACCTACTATTGAACTTACTCACGAGTGGGTAAAACCATGTGGAATTGCAGGGGGGGTAAATGTCATTAGTAGTAATCAGTATTACAGGTGAGAGATGATGTTTCCAGCACAAGTGTAATAACAGTGTAACAGTAACGCTGGTCAGTATCTGTGTGCAACATGTAACAATAAAGTATTATGAGGTGCACTGTGTGTGTGTGACAGTCAATGAAATTCTATCTGCATTGTACAGGGGTAACTGTATTGTAAGTATGGGCAGCACATTTGGTTGGTTGAGTGGGTAGCATTCATGCCTAACAGATCATGCCTGCGTCTCCATGGTTTTCCTCCCACATCCCAATAACCCTCTTCCCCTCCCATTCTTCCTGTCTGTATTCCCCATTGTATGGCACTGTGGACACTTTGTAAATCCTAATAAATAAGCGGAAATAATAATCTATCATTTACTTAATTAGCTATACATAATCCATCTACCTTACATACAGTATCTCTAATCAGGGTTCTTTATTCTGTGCTGATCCTGAATTCTTTATTTAGCCGCACTTACCGTTGATTCTGGCCGCATGTGGCCACTTTGAATTTCCTATCCACCTGGTATAGACCTTCATGAGACAATTTCTGCCTCATGTCTAAAATGTTATTTTGAAATAAACCCTAAAATTTATTGTACAATGCTGGAACGATGCAGAAAGATGCAGAGAATTGGAATGATTACGTCTATTTTTGTATTTGATTAGATCTAAATATCTTTCTCTGTGTTTACGCAGCAGAGAACATTTTCCATTACCACTTATTTAACTTACTTTCTGTCCTTCATAATAACCTGGCAACGGTCAACGCGTCCTCTGTGACTCTACAAGGATCTGGCTTGTTGGCGTCTGAATTGCAGAAAGTTTGGTACACAAGATGCCTGGGATGAAATTTTGGAAAAGCCGGGAGGGCAGAAAGCTGTGATCGGAGGCGCGAAATGAGGAATTACAGCCCGAAATAGAAGATGCATTTACAAATCCACAGCTATTCATTCCATTGAAAAGTACACGAACAAAGGCGATGCTGAACAAATGCCGGTTCTTTGGGATCACAATGAGATGAGGAGTCTTTGTTTTCGGAGAAACAAGCCTGAATTTCCAGCGACCGGGCAAAACAGAGGCTATTCAAATCCTTTACCTGCCTGAAATAAACAGGAGCCTTTCAGTATCATGGCGCAGCGATTGTTCCCGCACGCCAGCCATTATGGCGGAACACATGAGCCGG
This sequence comes from Platyplectrum ornatum, assembly GCA_016617825.1. Taxonomy (NCBI): domain Eukaryota; kingdom Metazoa; phylum Chordata; class Amphibia; order Anura; family Limnodynastidae; genus Platyplectrum; species Platyplectrum ornatum. The sequence continues at coordinate 9,067 of JABWIB010006839.1, forward strand.
CCGCTCGTGTCACAATAAGACTTGCGGGGTCTTTCAGTCTTGTCAGGGACACATAAGGAGAAAGTTATATTATTTTTATGGAACAAAGAGAAGAGTTTGTGCATTCTGGAAATAGCAGAATTCTCATTTACTGTGTGAACTCCGTCTTTTATTTGCCCTTGTACCGATGTCCCCCCTGTAAATCATTTCTATAGTGAACATGCATATTTAAAAATAGTAATAATGGACCAGAGTCAGAAGTTATCCAATGGAGGATTCCAGCTGGATTGAACCTGACCCCTAACTTAAAACTTTTTTTTCACTTAAAATTGGCTAAAAAGTCTGGATAGTATGTAATGCGCTTAGTACGCCCTCATTGTACCATTACTCCCCCTCCCATTAGTTTAAGGTCATGTCCAGTGCGTGACTCTCTACAACCTATTTGTGGCCCATTTATTAGAAATTCATACTTCAATTTCTGGACAGAATGGATGGACCATTTGGCTCTTATCTGCTGTCACTTTCTATGTTTCTACATTTCTATGTATACACTTATGTACAATGCAATGAGTATTAGAGAGATAGAAAATATATATTCAGTAATTATTATTATTATTATTATTATTATTATTATGTTAAGTTTATGCATTTTGTAATGTGTGCATTCTCTTGGCCATTGAATCATAGCCGCTATATACAGTATAAATTACAGTGTACTACCCTGTACAGTGTATATGGTCATGTAGCTTCAATGATCAAGTGTAAGAGCATAACAAGTGCAACTGTACCACAGCAAAGCCATAATAACCTGCAGGATTTATCCTGAAAGTCTAATTTCCTTCACTCCATGCTGTCAATGACTCTGAAAAGCTGCAGATCCAGCAGTAACAGCTAGGTGGCGCATCAATGCAGGAGATATTGTCATTGTCACTGGCAGGATGATGTTACACTATATCGCAGCCTTTTTTACGCATCTCCTGAAATCTACGCGTGGCAGAGCCAGCCATGCATACAGCAACTGAGAACCTTCCCGGCGTAACTCTAATTTAGTTTTAACAATTGATGTTGATGCCTCTTGTAGTTTTGCATGGATTTGACATGGTGTAAGATTTAACCCTTTGTTGTAGTTACCTTCACACAATGGATTAACCCTTTCGTGTTTCAGGGAGAGGGAAATATTTCTTACAGGGGAACCCTTCATCCTGTCTGATTATAATAACTAAGGGTGCACCTCTTACTGCTGGCGTGATTGTCATGGCATCGAGATGGGGACAATTCTCTCTGTCCATGAATATTAATAGACGCTGCCTAGAAAGACATTACAATTACTGTCACTATCTCCAGAAGAAGAGAAAGGGGACGACTCAACACAACTCACAAGCTCAGGAAATAAAAGTAATATTATAATATTCTCCCCCTGACCCCCTCCCCTCAAATGTAAAAGTACCAAAAGTTATAGTTATGAAACTTTTTATGCTCTTATATGTACTAAGGGAATGATTCCTTTTGTGATATAGGTCATTTATATATTAATTTTCTCTCTTAATTATTGGGATATTAGAGTTTTCCATATGAATTATGTGTCATTATGTTTGCTGAGTAAATCCCCAAATATACAAGTAATGTGAAATACCATTCTTACCCCGTTCACACAGAGGGCTATTACCAGGGTAATTCAGCCAATTTCCCGGGTTAAATGAACTACCTGGGTAGTGTGCTCTGTGTGAACGGCGCTAAAATTACTACCAACTACCCTGGTTCAGTGTAAACGGTGTAGGACCAGGGTAATTCAGCACTGTGAACAGGGTTAATTACCAGGGCAATTCAGATCGTTAAAAACAGATTTACCAGGGTAGCCTGTGTGAACGGGGTATAAGTTAGGAATGAATATTATAATATAATAGAATATTGATATTATTTCTATTAAAAGGAAACATATGGACGTTTCTGTAATGTGATCAACCTGGAATTTCCATAGAAGTGACATAGAAATAGTTGAATATTGGTGAAATTGCGGCTGAATATCTGGACGTCGAGGTGGCTTCTTAAATCCTCGGTATTGGTGTGAAAGGTTTCATTAGGATTTGTATCACACATTTACCTATTAAATACTGAACAGACGATGAGCAGTAACATCAGCTTTGCTTTTCTGTGCTTTGTCCTGGAATCTTTGCCGGGCGCAGGTTTAGTGCAGTAAAGTCCTTAAAGAGTTTTCAAGCTTCTTCAATCAACAATCAGACGTCTATGATGAATCTTATATGTTCTTCACACTTGATTTATTTATGAGATGAATAATCGGATGATACCTGTTACATTGTATATAAATGTAAGTACAGCTTCTGGATTGCACTGATTTCATTACCACACAGAACTAAGGTTGCAGAAAATATTCCTCGGGGCTGAAGAGAGTCTGATCCTCGTGACTCTAAACTTACCCAAAATCTACATTTATTTCCATGCTGAGACTAGTCTCTACTTTTACATATAGACCTCACACATTACATTGCATTATGTTTAATCTATGTTTAAACTATTAGTTTCAGGCACCGTCACCTTCCCTTGTTACTCAACAGGTCTATGGTCTAGCTTATTCTACTCTAAAGCTGGCCATACACTATAAGATAAATTGTTCCAAT
>JABWIB010006840.1:11167-26874 GCA_016617825.1 Platyplectrum ornatum
ATTTCAAAGGAATTTTTCTTCCTAGCCTCAATAACAAATTTATGGAAGGATAGAATTTTTGCTTCATATTCTTGTGGCATTTTTTGCGCAATTCTAGTCTTGGTCCGCATAGCTAGACCACATCGCTTCATGAATCTGTAGCACCATGATGGTGATCCTGTGAAATCTGGAATGCCTTTCTCTCTAGCAATGCGTTTCGCTTCAAATATTATCATTTTTGTTGAGACACAGAAGCCATTATTCCTGGTGACGTGTGATCCACTCTTTCACGTCCACCTCTAACTGTGACCACTTTGCAGCATGCCCACGGAAAGTGTGCTTANTTTTATCTGCTTTTTGTAGCTGATCTTCCTGTTTCCTCCACTCTCTAATAATTTTTTCAGTTGGAGGAGGCCCAAAATGTCTCTCTGCTGCTCTGTTTCCATGTTCCTTAGCATATTTTACAACCTCAAGTTTAAACGGAATTTTATATGCTAGCCTCTCCTGCATTTTCTGTATTTTATTTTACTTTTTTAAATTAAATTTGTGTTGTAGTGAGCTGTTGGGGAGACCAGTGGCTCAGGCTGTGTGGCAGCAGCTGCGACTGAGTGGCAGGCGACCCAGCTGCAGAATCCAAGGAGCTGGTAGCACTCCTTTTGGGTTTTTTATTTAGTTTTTTTTTATTTTTATTTGGGGGGGGGGTTTATTTAAATTTTTATTTTTTGTGGGGAAGGGGAGGTTTTTTTATTATTTTNAAAAAATTTTTGAGGGGGTTTAATTTTATATTTTATTATTGTGTGTTTCTCTGTGTGACTGCTGTAGCTTTTAGTACCGTATATACGATACTTATGCAGTCAGTCTGGCAGCGTCTGACAGGCGTCCCTGCCTGCAGAATGCCGTCTGCCTGCAGAAGGCGCCCTGGCTCCACAGGAGCGAAACAGCAGGGACCCGGAGGACAGCGGCAGACAGTGGAAGACCCGGAGGACAGCGGCAGACAACTCTGACAGCGCGGGACCCGGATTTGCGATGAGGCAGAAGAAATGAAGCAAGATGGCGGCCGAAGCATCGGATCCCTTTCCAGGTCAGTCCTCACTCCCCGGTCACTATTTTCTTTCAGGATTCGGACCATAAGACGCACACACTTTTTTCTCAATTTTTTTTTGGAGGAAAAAGTGCGTCCTATGGTCCGAAAAATACGGTAGTAAAATAATCTTGAATTTTCTGGTCGAAGTGAAAATTTAGAAGTGTCGGTATGATCTTTTAGAAGTGGCAGTATGAAAATGTACATCATAATGGAAGTGAATGGAGTTTTAAATTTTTTTTAATTAAAGCAGTGAGAAAAGTGACAATATGACATATCCCTGTATAGACCCGAACTTCAAATCCTGGCAAGAAGTGTTAATTAGTCAGCAAGTACATCCAAAACTACCGATGTACAAACCTATGATGAGAGATCTGTCACACCCTGGATACATCTTGCACTGATAAGAAGCATGTAGAACAAGTTTGAGAACCAATGACAGACCTGCAGAAATATGGATTTTTCTAATCTGATGTTAATCTAAAGCAGAGCTGCATTGTATACACAACAATATGTGTGTATGTTTCTTCCTAACTCCTTAGCTATTTGTACAATGATCAGATTTTACAGACACTTGTTAGAATTGGTGCCTAATGCCTTAACAATCTTTTAGTTTCCATGGGCCATATTGGAAGACGATGAGCTACCCTAGGTCACATTGGAAGATGACCAGTTTGTTTGGGCTCGCATAAACCACACACTCTTGCATATAGACCCCAACACTCTTGTATATAGCACCAACACTCTTGTACAAAGCCCCCACACTCTTGCATATAGCCGCCACCCTCTTGTATATAGCCCCCAAATTAGTTTAAGTATAATAACTTTCATAAGCAGACTGACTCAGAATCACTCCCTGGCGTGTCATCCTGCAGCAAGATAAGACCAGTCTGGACATTGAATTTAGACTAGTCTGGAACGAATTTGCAGATTAATGCGTGTGATGTCATGACGTCATCAGTCCCCGCCTCACTATAATCCACTCCTGGTGATTTGCTGCAGAATCTATAACAAATCAGTGCACCTGGAGGGGATTGTAGTGGGATGGGGGCGGGTTATTACTAGAAGTTGCAGCTGTGATTGCAACTAGGGAACCACACCAAAACCCTTTTTTGGCCGCAGTTACAGGCGTGCTGGGACCAGGGCCGGCGCGTCCATTAGGCGAACTTAGGTGTTCGCCTAGNGCGGCCGACAGAGAGGGCGGGCGGCCGGGCGGGTGGCCGAGGGAATAAAAAAAAAAAATCCAAAAAAAAAGTAAAAACCGGGAGGGCGACCGGCCAGCGGTCACCCTGCCGCCCCCCTCGGTAGTTTTCAAGTGGCGTGACGTCAACACAGTTAATAAACCACAGATATCCACAGCAGTTTTGGAGACAGATGCATAATCTACATTTTCTCTGGCTTTTCCACAATACCTTCACTTGTTTTATTTCTTAACACTTTTCATATAGTTTGATGGTATTTAGTAGTATTTGAAAAAAAGAAAACATAGTTTCTTGATTAAAAACAATGCTCCATTTTATATACTCTCCATTTCTGGTTTGTAATATATCTCAGTTTTGTTGTCTGGCAATTGTTATAGTGACATCTGAGCTCTGCTTGATTTCTTCCAAACTCTGCCACTTGTGAGCTGTGTCTGGCCAAAAGATGATGAGCGGCTATTACTAACCCATGTTGGGAAATTAACAAGCTGCTTCAGTGAGAAGCTAGCATGCAGTTAAGGGGATATTAAGAAAGAAAGACAAAAATGTCTGGATAAAAAGTAACAGCTACACTGTAAGACACGGGACAGAAATGGGTACTCTTTTGAAATTATACATTATGCAATGAAATGTATATTATACATTAGTGCACAATACATGACTGTGTGATGCAGTTATAATTGCTAGGATTTATATGTATAAAGAACCTCATATCATTAACTGGTACAGTACTTTACAGTACTTTGTAATGGGAATTTACCTTGCCTTTAGTGATGTTCTGCTCGCACCCTGGCTATTAGCCATAATGTCAATAAATAAAGATGGTTGTAACAACATACAATTTGCCAAACCTTTGTAAACATGACACTATGTAAATTATTCATAAAGTGTCAATATTCACTGTTGTGAGCTTAATGCAGATTTCTTAATAATTTTGCAGCTGGCAGACACAAAACACATAAAGCAAAGAATATTAAGTCAATGTAGAAAATGACTGTATTAGCAGGCAGAGAACTGGAAAACACATGGTCTTAATGGTGTTATGCTACAGCACAAATGTTTAATTATTTAAATGAAGGGTTATTCTGAAGCTGTTTTCTGTTTTAAATATAACAAACGCCCAAACATATTGAAATAAGTTTTATTATTGCAGACTGAGGTGTAAATGATATCATATATAATAAGTATTGAAATATAAACAAGATTTTTCAAAATGCTGTTTTGGGTAAATGTTGCATGACAATTTAAAAGGGTGGCATGGGAATAAAGATTTCTGACCCTGGCATTATTAACTTTGACAACCAATTTTATAAAAGCGTAAAACAATCTAATGTATAAAATGTTCAGGACAAGCCAAATGAAGAATAATAAAATATCACTATGTACTAAAACAAGATTATAAACATTGGGTCATGTTTCTGAAAGGTATAGGTAAAAGAAGACAGAAATTCAGCAATGTAAAAACAAGACCAAGGGGAGAATTTACTAAAGGTCGATTTGTTGAAATCGACTCAGTGATTGAATTTGCTTAAGGTTGATTTGCCCTAACATCGCTTGTATGGCGATTTGAAATCATTATTTGCAAATTGTTACATCGCTTTGCTCAATGATCAGCATACAGATTGCAAATTTACTAAGGGTCGATTTCTGCATTCAACCTCAAATCACGCTCAAGATGCCTCCAAGACGCTCCTAGCAAAATTTGACCACTTTTCAAGGTGAATTGAACCTTTTGGCTAACCATACACTGATTGCTAATTTCTGTCACTATATAAAGGAGCCATGTTATTTGCAATAAATAGATTGTGAGAAATGTGATTTCAGAAATGTGTCCTGGGACCTATTTTCAGTTGTCCCTGGCCTGTGCAGTTAGGAGTGGAGGAGGAAGACCATCACCAGCCTTAGATCCGACCCCAGCGGCCAATTCTACGTGGCATAATTTATGGTGCATTTGGACCTGGCCTTCCTGTCTGATCAGGAGGTGATGCAGTTATTCAGGCTTAATCACACAAGCCTCCTGAGCTTATATGACCAGCTGAGCAGGTATTTAGAGCCATATGTCTCAGTGTCATGCAGTTTTTGGGCATTCACTTCATGGCTACTGGATCCTTCCAGTCCGTGTCTGGGTGAATGCTTGCATCTCACAGCGACATTTTTAAGACACTTATCTCAAGTGTTAAGTGCTCTTGGTATGAAAATGCACGGACATGTCTGTTTCCCTAGCCATGGCACAGCCTGCACAGCAGGCATTCTAAGTGTTCTCCAGGTTTCCATCTGTCCTGGGAGCTATAGATTGCACTCATGAAGCACTGAAACCACCGGGGGATAAAATAATAGGCACTTCTATTACCCTTTGAATGTGCAGGTAGTATGTGATGCTAGACTATGAGTGTCTATGCTAGACTATGAGTGTCTATGCTAGCTTTCTCGCCTCATGCAATGATTCATGAAATTCCTTGGTTCCTTGGTAATCTAGGGTGACCATTACTAAATCATGTATTTGTGATAGTTTTTTTTTTATTTTATTTTTATTCTCTTTTTAAGCAGGTGACTCTGTATATGGGTGTCGCTCCTGACTAATGACCCCACTGCTGCATCCTGAGACACCACACCACCAATATATTCACACCGTGCCACTAGATGTGTGATAGAACATACCTTTGGTGTATTAAATTCTCGCTTTATGTGCCTAGATAAGTCTGGTTGGAAACATCTTTATTCACTTAGGAAGGTGGCTCAGATTGTGTGGATTTGTTGTCTGCTTCACAATGTCACCCTTATCGAACCTTGGCGTGAGATTGTTGAAGCAGACAATGAGGTTGCAGAAGTTTTGTCATAATCTTCACAGGAACACAGTAGGTCAGGAATTCAGGCACATCAGATGTTAATTGCAAATAATTTTACATATAAGTAGTTATTTCAATTCAATTCTTTTTTTCTTGACATTTGTGTTGTAATGTAAAGTTTGTGTGTCAATAATTGTTTTAGTGTTTTTTTCTATAAGCATGCTAACGTTTGCATTATATTTGACTGCAGTCAAGTACAAGTTGCATGAAAACAAGTATAGATTTCAAAAAGCAAATAAAACATATTTTTTGTAACATATTACAGAAATGCTTTACACAGTTTTATCAGTCAAATGTTATGTAGCAACTTGGGAATGGGAAACGATTTATAAGCATCAAGGAAGGCATAATCAAACAACATAACACAAATAGATATCGTTGCTTAGAATCATATGATCCTATTCTCATTCCTATCCGCAGGTGTATTGTGTCAGTAAACTAAAATTATTTCATTTTTATCTTACCAGGCATCTCCTTATCAGACGTGTCTTTTGCTTCCTGATGTGGTGCAGGAGGAGGAGCTCTGTAGGTGGATGTCCCTTGTCTCTCGGGATAACACAGATAAAATCAACCCCACTCTTAAATCAACAATCAGTAATTATTCCTCTGTCTATCTCTATCCCAACCAAACTTTCTCTACCTTACTCTCCAGCTCCTAAATGCCCAAAGTTTATATAGAGCTTTACCCTGTAATAATGTGGCTGGTAATTGGCTGCTGATGAATTTGCCATTGCAAATCGAGGAGAGGAGAGATTTAAATTCAACAAGAATGATGTAAACCTGAAATCCCAATTTGGCCAAATTGCAGCGAATACATACCAAATCGAGGGAGATGTGAGAGCATATCACCAAACGAAATCGACTGAAATGGAGCTCAATTTCAAAATGNCACCTGAAATCAACCTTTACTGAATATTATAAATTGACCGCGCAAGGAGATTTCAAATCCCTGCGATTTGAAATGAATATACATCCCACACGAATTTGACCTTTAGTAAATACAGTATTTATTCACTGTATTACCATGTTTTTATATAGCGCCATCATATTTACAATGTATATCAGACAGAATTGGTGGGAAAGGGGTGCAGGTTGCAGGCTTATATTCTAAGGAGATTGATACATAGGGGCAGGTACACATAGGGACAATTTAGTCAGCTGCCAAATAGCCTAACGGTATGTTTTTGTAATGTGTTAGGAAACCTCAGCCCCTGGCAGAAACCCATGCAGAAATGGGGAGAACAAGCAAACTCCACACAGATAAGGTCTTGTCCAGGAATTGAATTCATGTTAGACACATGTGGTAACCACTGAACCACTCATGCTGCCACATGCTGCTTTGATAAAGTACCAAATCAAACGAAACAAGAAAACAATACTCTTTTCATATGAAAACCACAACTAGTGGAATACATTTTATTTAATTTACACATAAAACTAATGTCATGTCAAAGTGAGGAAGAGGCTATACAGTGAAGAAGCAGTTGAAGTCAGTTTGCAAATATACCTTTTTGCTGATAATAGGAGGCATCCTCTTCCACTAAAATGGATTTATGTGCAAGATAATCTATTACATGCAGAGTTTTTGAACTTTTTGGTGACTGTGGTGAATTGATGGGACATTATTCTTTTTCACTCAGACAATTTTGAAAATAATATGTATGTACTATATTAGTACTATATTATATAAGTAAGTTCAATAGTTTATAAGTCTGGATCCAGTCAAATGGGTCTATTTAAAAGCTTAAAATTATATTATATGAATTCCAAAGCATGTGGGTGCATAATAAAATAAGTAAAAGAAATGGCGTCTTAGGAGCCTACCGATATAGGCCTCTATTTACATTCAATAATGTTTTAATATGAACTATACTGCAGGTTTTTTTCTCCTCACAGAGAACCTGGCAGAATTATTCATATNATTTTCATTTTAAAACAGACTCATTGGAGGTTCATACAGAAATTAGCTGAGATTTTTATATTTTTTTTAACCATTTTTCACTGCTTAATTCTCAGTAGTGAATAAGGAACACCACTTTTTTAAATTTCTTTATTTTAATTTTTTTTACAGGGAAATGACTTGTATAGTATCCCAGCACTCTCCCAACAAATACACCACTTTTCCTCCCTCTAATAACAGTTAGTTAGTTGGAGTTGCCTTGTTGACTAGAGTCTCCACATCCTTGCTGTCTTCTCATACTAAAACCATCATTTCACTGACTACACTCAAGACTGGGATGGCCAAATGGGTGGATACATTCCAAGATCTCTCTTTGATACCCCGTTCACATAAACTACCCTGGTAAATCTGTTTATAACGAGCAGGGTTGTCAGCTGTGGATCTGAATTACCCTGGTAATTAACCCTGTTCACAATGCTGAATTACCCTGGTAATTCACTAACTACCCTGGTAATTCACAATTTACACCGTTCACAATAAACCAGGGTAGTTAGTAGTAATTTTAGCGCCGTTCACAATATGCACACTACCCTGGTAGTTCAGTCAACCCGGGAAATTCACTGAATTACCAGGGTAATAGACTTTTTTGTGAACGGGGTATTAATGATATCTTTAGGCTTAAAAACCTTGCCTCCAGAGAGATGCAGTATAAAATCCTACACAGGGCTTAACTTACTCCTAAACTATACTATTGGGTATACAAATGAGATCTCAAAGATGGTGCAAGAACAACTTATTCCCCCCTCCCCACCTCCCCAAAAAAACCTACATTTTATTTTTAATATAAAGAAGTGTTTTGTGATTGTTTATTTTGTATTATATTCTTTTATTATTTTTTAATACTTTTTTTACATTGTTAAAAAGCCAGTGTAGTAGTCATTTACTTCTACTACACACAGCCATTTAAATAAAAAAATTTAAATGGATTTTTAACATTAATAATTTTTATCAATGGTTGTTTTTACGCCAGATATTTTGTATCAATGCCTGTCGATGTACATATTGCTGGACTCAGTTCATATTACTTACAGCATTCAAATTATTTTTTATCAGTGGCCATGTGTAGTAGCAGTATGTCACTATTACAGCGGCTTTACATTTAAAGTCACCATGCTAATATTCCTTCTTCTGTATAGAAAAGTGCTTGAGTATCTTTGTCTGGGGAATACTAATGTAAAATATATATATATAAAAAAAAAGATTGTAAGACAAAGATAAATGTTTAATAAAGAGGAACTGTTGTGCTGGTTTTGAGGTGCGCTTCCTCTAGCCAGGCTACGCTTCCACGTCCTTGCTACTCCGACATATTAAAATGACAAAAGTAGCGTTCCTCATTTGAATGAGATTTTAGCAGGGATTACATCATGTCCTGTGTGTAGCAGCTTTGAAGCAGGTATTCATTTACTGTAAAACAAAGTGAAAAAAATATATATATATATTAAAAATATTTTTAAATTCCTTCAGGCCCAATATTATGTAGCCAGGTCAGTACGCCATCTCCAGGTTCTGGATTGGCGCAACCCTCTCGACACTCTGTTATTTAAAATTCCCCAAACTCGTAATTACTATAAATTACAGGTTTCTGAGGCAGGACTTAGATCGGGCCACTATTCAGACGGGGCTACGTAAGTGGACAGAACATATCCCGTGCCTTGAGGTTAACGACTTGGTGAAGGGTTTGGGTTCAGCCTGCAAGATCCTGTACTCTAGTCAATACAGGGAAATGTTGTATAAGGTGTTCCACTATGCATACTACTCCCCTCACCGGCTGTATGTTATGGGCTCCAGGGATACCTCGGCATGTCCCAAATGCGCCCAGCTCGAGGCCCACATGTACCACTGCCTCTGGGAATGCCCATTAATACAATGCTTCTGGTTGATGCTCCGGGGTTTTGTGGAATCGCATTTGTTTGACCATCTCCCACTAACTCCGGAATGGGCACTATTCGGGATGCTACCGCCAGGACAGAGGGCTCCCAGGGTTGGAAGGCGTATACTCATGATGGTCAGCGCTGCGTCCAAAAAAGCCATATTGCAAAGGTGGATTGTTCCTGAACTACCTACCATGCGCTTGTTCCTAGATAAACTATTTTTCCTTTTCCGTATGGATTGGGTTGATGCTCTACTGGACAAGGAACGGAAGGTGGACGGTTTTTTTGACGGTGTTAGTGCCGGCGATTCGAAGGAAAATCCACCTTACCTTCGCAGGAACGGAATGGTACATGCTCAGGGAACATGTAGGTGACCCNCCGGTGGATGTGTCTGATTCTTAGTTCGGTATTACTGTTGGGAGGGGGTGGGGAGAGCATTTTACCCAATACTTCTGCACTGGCCGGGTGGGAAAATAGTCTCGCATGCTCATGGTCGCCATCTCCTTAACTTACAATACATCTGTATGGCTTGAATATTATTATGTATATGCTTATCCTGTAATAACGAACTTTGTTATTTGTTGTTTGTAATCTGATGAAGATGTTAATAAAAATTTTTGTTGAAAAAATATTTTTAAAAATAAACTGATTATTTGTGTTTTCTTTTTTTTCTTTTATTTTCTTTACTATAATTTATTCATAAAAGCCAGCAGTAGTTGCCACCTTTTATGATAGCTGTGTACAGTGCATGTAAAGAATTACAGAGGCTCCGGCTACAGCAGCGCTATTAAGCAAAGCATAGGGATAAGGGGTATGCCCCTCTCCCTGCGAGAGATTCAGAGCTGGGTCTCTGCACTCTGAAACGCACTGACCTGGTGGCCACTCACTGCCAAAAAGTCAGAATCTGGTCTTATATATGTGTTCTGGTTTTGCTTTTTACCCTTTTAATGTCCCTCTATCCCTATACTTTAACACTTGAAAATTTCAAAATGTTAAAAAACATCCTGTGTATATTGTTTAATGAGCAGTCCCTTTTATTCCTTTGCTCACTTATATAGGGTGCCTTCCCATGCTTTTCTATATTAATCAAGGGCCAAAGGAATCAGTTTAATTGTAAACCAATTTATAAGTATAGAATATATACCTGGAGTACCGGTTATGGTAGTATATACTTTATATCTTAATAAACTCCTAGATTGTGATAATATCATTTAGTCCTGCTCAGCTATAATGGGCAATCAGATAGTTAAAGGATAAAATAGTAAAATAGTAAAATGTTCTCAAATTACTGAAGTAAGAAAACAGAATTCTGAAATGTTAACATTGCTATTGTATTACCCACATGGCCATATATTTAAAAGGAGAAAGAATAATTATGTGAAGTTAATTAAAGCATTCAGATTTCTATTTCTCTTAGCTATACAGTATACTAACTGTACAGCATCACCAGTAGTTTTTCTATTATTAATCAGTTTAAATATTTGTTTGTTACTTTGACTGAAGGTTATTGCAGTTTAATACTTAGAAGGGAAAAGTGTACTTTGGAATAAGTTAGATTTTAGTCTGGCATGTTTCCTTTCAATGCACTTTATAGACATTGACAAGACATTCTGAACAGAAGGTTCTTTCAGCGCTCACATTTTAAACAGGTTTCCTCACAACACAGCAAACATCAAAAGATTTTCAAGCAGATGCTAATGTTATTACTTTGTTTCAAAGGTTAAAGAATTGGGCATCTTAATGACAAGCAAATATTGTTTCTGAACTTTTTTAATGGATGCATGTTTAATTAAAAACAACACAATTTATAATTATATATATATATATATTTATATATATACACCGTGTTTCCCCGATAATAAGACACTGTTGGTCCAAAAAAACACCATAGGGCTTATTTTCGGGGCAGGTCTTATTTTAATTAACATTGACAGAGATTTATATAAACAGGCTTGCTTTTATCCCCATCATGCCCCCCAGTCCTGCTTTTATACCCATCATGCCCCCAAGTCCTGGGTAATTCACTTGGGCTTATTTTCGGTGTACTGTAGGTCTTATTTTCGGGGTAGGTCTTATTATCAGGAAACTCAGTATAATTATTATCTTATATTATATTATTATCTATATTATCTTAATTTTCTCCTAAACTCACCACAATTCCAATACATTTGTTTAACTCTCCACAACTGATTATATTATTAATTATCAATGTATNTATTAGTAGTGCTAGTATTAACCTCACACAAACTTTGTGGCAGCACACTCACCTTTAATGTATGGTTCCCAAAAATACAAGGGTCACTAGGGTTGGTGTCACTTGGTGTGTAACCCATGGTGTTACAACCTTGGACCAACTATTACACCAGACCTTAACAAACTGTCAGTAAATTTTTGTTAGGTTACTCAAAAATATAGTCATGTATATTATTAAATGTAGAGGCAAAAGTGGTGACAGCAAATGTGTGAATCACTTCATAAAAATTGATTAGTTAACATTATGAAGAGGAACAGGGATTTAAATGATTTTTAAAAGCATCTTTCAAGAAAAATAAATGATAATTTATAATTTTATCAGCTCATCTTCATATTTGTAAAATGCCAGTGTGACACTCCTGCAGAGTATCTTCAGTATATGGTCAATTTATTAATAATTTCATGCAAATTATAAAGAGATATTTAGTAGTTATTTACCTTGATAAATGTTTAAACTACAAAAAAATATTAATATATTCCCCATTGTTTTAAGTATTTTATCAAGTTACAGACACACTAAAATGTAATATCTGTATTTTCTTGACCACTATTCCATGTCTTCAATGTCGTAATGTGCTTGGTGACGGCTTAAACCAATATCTCTTGGGACGCATACCGGAGAGTTCATAGCTAAATAATACATTTTGGCAATTAGTTTTAGATTTGCTACAGAGTGGGTGGTTATAAGATGAAAGAGGGAATTCATATTATGTTTAAGCTATGTAGAATTTAGTATTGCTGTGCACTTGATTTTACGAGTATTTTATCATCAACTAATAGTAGAACATTTTTTTTAGATATTGAAATATAAATTTTGAAGTATTACATCTTTTCTGTTTTAATATCAACATGCAAACTTCCTATGGCTTTATACAGAGCTTAACCCCAATAAAGGGAGATACTAAACTCTTTAAACTAATCCAAAAGCAACTGGTGATGCCACATAAAGATAATGGGGAAGGATGAATGTAAATGGGGTACAAAGTAATAATCAGTCTGCAAAGAAATAGGATTAAAGAAATAGAATAAAAGAATATTGCTCTACTAGTCACATAATAATTTTAATTCTAACCCCCATCCAACTGTTCATTCTTTATTGTCTTAATTTTATTTTATAGTTCCTTTACCTAAAATATCCAACTGTATTGCTGCATAATTTTAACTTACTGATAAATATCAGTAAAAAAAATGTAAAAAATTTTTTTTTAGATAANTAAAAGGCAGGAGTATAGGAAATATTTACATATTACAAATTCTGAAATATTAGTTACACGCATTTGTATTGATAAGTCATCTACAGTACCATTTTCAAGTTTTCTCTGTCAAAGCAATTAAAGCTTAAATTCTCATTGTCATGAAGTGTTCTCACAAAGTATACCCCTATTTCTACTATACATAAGAGTATAGTACTAGCATACAGATGCACACATCCCGCAACATGTTGCAGGATGTGTGTTGTCGTTTAAAATTATTGTCAGTAGCTCCTAATATTTTTGATGAAAAATGTCAGCAGAAAACTTCAGTTTGTACTGAACACACGATCTTCAGCACATTGATTCCCATTAAAACTTCAGTATAGAGCCACCTGGTGGACAAGTGTGCAATTGGAGCACAATACTGCAGCAAACAATTCTGGGATTGTTGACACAGGGCATTGTTTATTAGAAATATTTTTTAATAAACAGCAACATTAGTTCATATGCATGTCAGATTTCCTGGTTTATTGTATGTATTTCTAGGTGTGGTCTGAATGAGCCTATTTTAACAGGACTATTCCTGGCATCCATAGAGGGAAGTGTGATACTCTTGTTCATTTACAGTATTACTTACCACTCACATGCTTTTCTCCCAAGTCCTGCTCTGTGAGTCCAACATCCCCACTTTTCAATATCACTGCAATCTCGCTGTTTAGTAAACCCCAAGGTTTTGAATGGTAAGGAGAGTGGTGTGCGGGAGGGGCCAGGAAGTGGTGAATTTTAAAGAATTGAAAGGGGTTGGGATTGAGGGCAGGGAATTTCAAACAAATCTGATCAGGAGGAACTTCCAAGTCCAGGAGAAATCCCCCAACTGACCTAGAAGGAAAGCCGGGTTATTCCACAAGGATAGCAGGGGGATGTTAGGGGGGAAGTGGTTACAGCACAGTGACAGGTGTCCCTGGTAGGTAAAAAAGAGTGGATAGGCGGTTGAGAAGTGTGAGGGAGGCCCCAGAGGTTAGACAGAGATGTGAGTCCCAGATAGGAGGTCTTGATATCTAACCATCCCAAACAACCCAAAGGGGGCATATGAGGAGACTGCCGAGCTCGGGTGAGAGGCACGATCAGTGGTGGGATTCAGCAGGTTCTCTCCGGATCTATAGAACCACTTCCTAATGTTGGTATTGGTTCTTGGAACCGGTTGTTAATGAGTGCAGCTGCACTCATTAAACCTAGTGATGCTGCACAAACCCTGTGCATCTCTGCCCAGCGTCCAGATAATATCCGGGAATGGTTGCCAGAAAATAAGTGTAAGTAGAAAACATCGGCAGCATAATTAAACATAGCAAATCATCTTTACAAAACATTTATGTCTTTTAGATCTCAGTAGTCTAGATATACTTCAGCAATTTTTTTGTGAGTGAGTTTTTTGGGGTTTTTTTTAGTTTTTTTTTAAATAAAAGTTACATTTTGTCCCAATCTCAGATGGGAATAGGCGGGTCTTGGGTGGAATCAGGGCGGGTCTTGGGTAAAGCCATTGGGCATAGAACCGGTTGTTAATCTATTTGAATCCCACCACTGGGTACGATAATATAGCCAAAAGTCAAGAAGTCCACGGCCCCCCTGAGCTGTGGGTTTTTTAAGAAAAGCAAGACAAAAACGGGGGGACGCGGTTCCAAATAAAGTCTGCATCTGACCCATAGTGCTCTGAATACTAGCCCCAACACCACCGAAAGAATACAGCAACAAAAAATATCATTGCATTATTGTCTATTACGACCAATGCATACAATTTTCATAAATGTTAGNTATTGGTGAGAACTTTTATAACAAACTTACTCACTGGTTGTATATGTGAAATTAGAAATACTTCTTCTTATAACACCAAGCATGTATAGCATCACCAACTCAAAACATCTAACACATCTGTAGATATATATAAATAAAAGGAAAATTTTTTAAATAAACTATACAACAACCATGCACTTAGCTAAAATCTAGTAATTTGAAGTCAGTTGATTGGTATAAAGTTATTGACCTCTAACCATTTAAAAAAAATATGTACGTGTTTAAAGCTTTGTTGTTTCTGATGGCTCAAAGTGCTTCAAAGTAGTAAATGGATATCTGCAGAGAGCCTTTAGGCAGTGCAGGTAAGATAAATTGAAGTGTCAGCCAAAAGCTGAATACTTGCAGTTAGAGTCTTTGGGATCTTTCAGTAGACAAAGAGCTCTCGGTCTCAGAGTAATTGGCAGGGAACCCTTTCATAGATATATACCTCATGATCCCACAGAGGAGTTTATACATGCTGCTCAATTCTGTATGCTTTCCATTTCCTCTGATGCCTGAAAGTCATGAACAGATTTATCAATCAACTTCATTCACATAAATATTGGAAACAGGTATTCTAATTGCTCTCAAATACAGAATTGGGTGGTAGTGAGTATGACCAGTAAATTTTCAGTTTTTTTTCAGTGGTAAATTTACATTGATTTTAACTAACTTACATATGTTATTTTTTAATAACTTCCAAATGGTTTTGTAATATGTGTTTGTTTTANAAATGATACAATAAACAGTAAAACAACAGTTGCATAATTGTTACGCTGTCTGAGCAGATGGCGCATATGGTGTACAATGCAGAGCTTTACACTAGCAATAATATAAATAAGTACGCTATGGCTCACACAGGGTAGCTAGGTTGCCATAGTAGGTGGAAGTAGGAGAGCCATTCGGGGCGCGGAGTCTAAACGGAGCCTGGTATTCACTGTAGACTGAAGGTGGAGACAGGGTGGNGCTGCAGGACTTCTGGTGCATGCATTAGTTGTTTTTTATGTTTATCTGAGTACTGTGCACTAAGAATGTTTCATCACAAAAAGTACATGACATACAAAAGTTAGAGCACTGGAATGAGCACTGTATATTGCAAATCCGACTCCTGAGTGANCACTGGTAAATCTGAACAGCTTGTTGTACTTTCTCTGTTGCTGTAGTAGGACCAGGACAGGACAAAGAGTGAACTTCCCTGAATTGCATCAAACAGTTGAGACATTTGTGTTTCTAGGACTCGTTCCTGAACCTTTTTGTGGCATTGGCAATATACATTGTTCTTCCAGCTCCACCTGATTTGTTAAGTGCCCATAGCATTTATTGTTATAGAGCNTATAAACTGTTTAATTGATTTTGTTCTGTATTACATTGTACTTTATATGCTTTTACAGACTATAAAATATTAGATTTTTTAATAATCTAGTAATTGTCATATAAAAATGGTTTATTATTCTAGATGGTTGTTGTGGTTTAGTACATTAATCCTACCTTACAACTT
>JABWIB010006845.1:0-10632 GCA_016617825.1 Platyplectrum ornatum
ATATATATATAATAACACTGCACCCACATACATATCCTCACTCATCTCATATATATATATAATAACACTGCACCCACATACATATCCTCACTCCTCTCTAGGTATATCACAGCTTATTCTCTAAGATCTTCACAGGATATACAGCTCTCTTCTACACTAAACAAATGCTTTGATTCGGTTACAGGACTTCTCCCGGGCTGCACCCGCTCTCTGGAATAACCTTCCTTGCCCGTTAAGGTTATCCTCCACTCTCCAAACATAAAACTCTATTCAGACAAGCTTACCATATTCCTTAGTCTAATTAACATGTTCTGCTCTGCTTATAACTATTCCATTTCTGCTACTAACACTGATCATTGAGCACTTTTACGTTGGTCCATCCACAGTATAATAATAGCACTTACCCCATGTATCAATCCCCAATATCCTATATAGTGTAAGCTTGTGAGCAGGGCCCTCTTCCCCACCCATTCTATGTGTTACCACCCAGTCATGTCTTATTGATTGTTAAAATTGTAAAGCACTACGTAATATGATGGCCCTATATAAAAACCTTTTAATAAATAAGTAATATACACAATTACACTTTTGATACTGGAAAAGAGGTTATGTAAAGGTGAAGAAGAGTGAAATGTGGGAAATAGCATTGCTTACATATATTAATTATTCTCTTGAGGTTGCACCAGTCTTTTTTTATTAAAAAAATATGTAGGAGCTACTGCTCATGTTACTACATGCCTAATAAAAACATAACAGGGACAGACGTCCCCCAGTGAAGGCTCCTCACCCATACATAGGAGTGGACACAGCAGCACAGGTGATACATGTTATGTGGGGGCAATGTTAGATCTTATCACTTACTGATTGACATGACAGTCCCCTGCTACAGTCCACTGATCCAACTCTCAGGAACATGTTGGATTCATCCATCATGCACCACAGTAGTGACTTTAAGAATCCACATTTCTACACATAATACTCAGCTGACCTCAAAGGTACATAAATGAATACACCTTAAAATGTTAAGTACTTTTTAGGACTTTGCAAATCTCCAGTAAGCAGTATAGAATAGGATCTGAATATGGATGGACACCTGAGTTTCTTGCGGGGCTCACTCTTATAGACAGCAAGCCATGGGGCTGGTAACGGCAGGCCACGCCAATCACTGAGGGCCACAGCGCAGTGCATAGGCTGATGGTAGTTCCCCCATTCTATATTCTGAATAGAATTTTACAATTGATGCCAGGCTACAAAATTCTAAACTTAACTAAATAAACTGGCATTTATAAGAGGTAATTGCTTATTCATTGAGGAAGTGGTGTTTCTGAAAGTATTTACATTGAATTAACTATTTTTATTCTTCCTAATAAATAAATTATTGTTTTTTTTTAAATACATAGTAAAGACTATCATATAAATATCATTTGAAAATCATAAATCCTGAATAAGCAAATAACATTTCTTATCACTCCATGATTAAAGATGCTCAGTCGCCTTTAACCTTTCCTTTTAATACTGGGCGTTGGAGAGAATTTGTGACAGTGATGCAGCATCGGGGGGTCTGTGTAGTGATGAGGGGAGATGATGTCATTTGATAGGACAGGAAATGAAAATGATTAATGAGAAACAAATCAGTGTGAAGGAAATCCTATCTGTTGTAGTCTTTGCAGAAATTGAACATTCAGCTTGTAGTGTATTTATTTTGTTATGTTCTCCTAGTGTTACATCTGAAAAACTCTGCAGCAATTACAGAACGCTTTGGAACATTTGATATTGTTAAATTGATATTGTTGCCAAAATACAAACTAACATCTTTACTTTGCAAAAATAATAATAATTCTGTTATAGTAATGTTTAAAAATAAGAAAAAACATCTATGAAACTATAAATCAAACTACAACATTATAACATAATGGAGAAAATAAAGACTTGATATATTATACATTATAGAAATATACATATAGGTTAATATATATATATATATCTGGTCCCGGCACTTTCTTTCCTATTTAAATACTGATCCTGGTGCTGTCCGTGGTGGGAAACATAGCAGTTACGTAGCAGTTACATTTGTGTTGAGGACGACGTTTCAATCGTCATCATGGTGATTTTCATCAGGGCAGTGAAGATAGAGCCCCCCTTTTTTGCTTCTTCACTGCCCTGATGATAATCGCCATAAAGGCAATTGAAACGTCGCCTTGGTGTTATCTTCAACTCCTCATTCTCCTTCTCCCCCACATACACATTCTCTCACAAGAGATTTTACCTCAGCAACATTGCTCGTATCTGTACCTTCCTTTCCTCTGAAGCCACCATGACACTCATTCACTCTCTGGTGATCTTACGTCTACTAATACTAGTGTACTCTCCTTCTCAGAAACCTCCCAATAACTCCAGCTCCCGCTCCCCTACAATCCATCCTTAATGCTGTAGCTAGACTAATGTTCCTGACCAAATCAGTTCATTCAAATGGTCCTTCCACCAACCTAGATTCATGTAGGTGGGTGCGTGTTACAGGTTCGGCCCAGCGGGAAGAATATCAAAAGCTTGATGTACGCAAAGGATAAAGCCACCAAGATGCTCATTTACTCTCTCGTCATCTCACATCTAGACTACTGTAACATCCTTCTCTGCAGCCTCTCAACAAATCACTTATCATCCCTACAAGCCATACTTAATGCAGCAGCAAGACTCATCTTCCTGACCACCTCCTCCTGCTCTGTCACCCTCTACACTGGCTTCTTCTCACCACAACCTACAACACTCTCTCTTCTTCCACAGCTTCCTACCTCTCCTCGCTCATCTCCGTCCATACTACCTCCTGTCCCCTCCAATCCTGCACTGACTGCCGCCTCACATGCCACATCATCACCACACACGCATCTAGAACTTCACCTGATCCCCCCCCTCCAATTGGACAACTTACCCCAACCTACCTAACACCTTCCAAGCCTTTAACCGCTCACTCGAAACCCACTTCAGATTTGACTACTCCTCCTCCAACTAATCTCTTTATACTCTTCCTGTCATGCCAATGTCTCCTGTACTGACAACCTATTCCTTAGCATGTAAGCTTTCACAAGCAGGGAACCCCACTCTCCTGTTATCTACCTCAACCTGCCCCCATCCTCTCCCTCCTGTATTTCTCTAGTGTTAATATATTGTACACTTCACAAACCTCTTATTATTACTCTGTACCTTTGCAATATGTATGTATTCTGTTACTGTATGCTATGGCATTGTTCCCCCACGCTATATATTTATTGCATGTTTTTTATTATATCCCATTATTCTGTACACTATGCTATGTATGTAATATTTGCTATGTACGGCTCTGCAGAAACTAATTATTATTATTATTATTATTAATAATAATAATAATAATACATAAATTATATTATCTTGTTACTTCACACATGGGAAGGTAAAATGATGCTACTGAATGTGAATATAATATAACAGTAGGATTTGTATCTGGGTACAATAAGCAAAAACAAAGTGTTTTCCTGTATGCAAAATAATAATGAATTAATTAATTTACTTGAAATTCAACATGGTTTTATATAGGTGTAAAGATTTCCTTATTTTCAAATCCTCAGTCCAGTTCTATTTCTTTATATGTACAGTAGATTTATTTATTAACAGGTTTTTATATAGCGCCATCAGATTACGTAGCGCTTTACAATTTAACAATCAATAAGACATGACTGGGTGGTAACAGACAGAATGGTTGGGAAAGGGGCCCTGCTCGCAAGCTTACATTCTATAGGATATTGGGGATTGATACAAAGGGGTAAGTGATATCATTATACAATGGATGGACCAGCCAGGTTGTATCGTAAATATGCACAGTGCTCTGTGTGATCCAGTCACACAGCAGTGTTAGTATCAGAAATTGTTGGTGAATAATTATAAGCAGTGTAGAACATGTTAAGTAGGTTGAGGAATATGGTAAGCATATCTATATATATATATAAACTGGTAAAAGTGAAGGTCACTCCAAGGCTGTATATACAGTGTTTCCAAAATGCGGAAAAAGTTTTATTAAAAAAAAAGTTATAAATACATCGACAGTTGAACAATTTGCAGACGTTTCAAAAGCCCAAGGCGATTTTCCTCAAGGCCAACTATCAGCGGAACAGCAGAGAATTCCGCTGAATGTGAATATACAGCCTTGGAGTGACCTTCACTTTTACCAGTTTGTATCGTACCCTAAGGAGCACCCGGGCATCTACTCATCAAAACGTGAGTGCCAGTTTTCAAACTCTTTATATATATATATATATATATATATATATATATATATATATATATTACAAAACATGTACACAAGGTATAAACCAATAAGGTAAATCAGTCATTGATATAATTTTTTGCCACAATTATAAAAGAAACAAGAAAGAAATGGTAAAATACTTTGTTTTGTTTGGAGTAATCACGCCATGACTTATAGATAAGGAATTACAAAAGAGCATTACAGATAAGATGTACCACTTAATTTGTACTTGTAAGTCAAACAAATCATCAGTGGATCCTAAACACACATTTTGCCCCACAAGGGACCTGTTTCCTTAGATGTAGAATAAATGCAATGGAATTACTGATCCAGATCATTTCCTGTGATGTTCATGTAAGAACTGATAACTATTTCAGCCAATACATGAATACTTTCACAATATCATCCTGCATTGTAATAATATATTTGTATATTTGTTAAGCAAGCTTAGTTTCTCCATGTAATATGGTTATAATATTAGCTAGTGTTGTCAGTTGCACCATCTGTACATATTGTTGGGGTATTGGTAGTTATCCAGAATAGCCATTGGGGTTGCTGCTTTGTAAGAGCGTCAGATTTATTTAATTTTGATTGTATTGCCTCATGGTAGCAATGTCCCATTGTGGTAGGTTCAACGGAAATGTGCGAAACAATTACTTCACTGAGAGGGTAGTTGATTGGAATAGCCTCCCATTTATTATGGCTGCCATATAGTGGGGAACTAACCCAACGAGGTGGAAAGCAGTCATCCGCTGTTTGAGGTCCTGGTGGCATTCTGATGGCAGCCTTCCAACATGTTCATTTATAGAAAGCAAAATGTGACCATTTTCCAATCCTATTGATTGGAATGGGCCCACATATTGTAAGTGGGCATCTGCTACAAGAGGAGGTAAGTAAAGGTAAGGAAGAGTAATATTGGTGCCAGCTATTTATCAATATTAACTATATCATCATTGATGACTAGTCAGCTGCAGTCACAGACAATATTACAAGTTTTACACAGGGTTGCCAACTCTGCTGGAATTTTTGGAAGACTCCGACATTCTGGACAATACTCCCGGTATCCCTGGAGAGTCAGTAAAGTGTCTGGGCTGAGGCTATGGTTTTAGCCTAAATCACTGTCTCAGCCCTGATCAATACTATGAATGGCTGTGCTTCATGACATCACACACACGACCATTCATAGCAAATACATGGGTCTGACAATCAGCGGCGCCCCCACCCCTATGTTACTGGCTCTCTGAGTTTATAGTATGAAGATAGAGGTAAAGATGAAAACTCTAGATCATTCGGGATAAATATAAAAATACCCATCATGACAGCAACAGCAACCACATCAAAATCCCCAAAAATTGTATTAGTCATTTTGGCTCCTCTATTTCCCTATTACACAACAGATTTGTGGCGACACTGTAAGGCTATGTAGATTCACATTAATAATGATAATTGGAATAGAAGAACTGTTGTGACATGTTTATCTTTTAAATGTGTGCTACCTACATGGCGTGTGCCGGAGCAGCAGCTGCAGGGAGCACTTCATCTATCATCCTGATCTTAAAGAGGTGAGTGAACACTATTCTACATTGTACGCTAGTAATTCCAGCATCAAACTGATTCTATAGCATTAGTCCATGTTTATTAGGATTGTGCCACTGTTACTATTTTATTTGTGTGATTCATTCATTTAGTAATTTATTTTTATATATATATTTTTAAATAAGTGACACAAACTCAGGATTAGGGCACTTTCCTAATACTAGAGAATGCCAGCTAGACTCTGATTGGTTGATATGGTAGTAAATCTACCCCCTGATGTTATACATATCAATGTAAAGCCCCAGATCATTTGGTATTTACTGAGGGAGGAGTGTCTTTTTATGTTCTTATTCTGACCTTAAGGGAATATCCTGATAACCAGGGACAATGGTCCCAATTGTCTCACAAAATAGACTACAGCTGGGTACACATTACACAATTAACAGGTACCATGATTCCCAAAACCCAAAGTCAGTTGGCCCTATTAGGAGGGGACAGTTAGCCCTGGGTCCGGCCGTCCCCCACGCCCCGGCAGTGGCCCGGCACCCTGAACTGGTGTGCCGGCCGCAGCCGGCAGCCTGCTTGAACTAGGCCCAACGTCCTGGCGTTATGTAGGGGGCCTAAGTGATCCTGGCGGCGGCCCTGGCCCCAGGACTGGTCAACCTAGAAAAACACCCACAATAAAGCACAGGACCAGTCTTCTGGACAAAACCAGCCCTAGTGCTAACTGTGCTGGGGCTCATATCACTAGCTGTGGAAAATGTGTGCAAATGAAAATGCAGTCATTTTGTCTTTGTAGTGTTATTGGTGCCAGCATGGCCTGGTGATCAAAAGGGCTACCAGGTTTTGGCCCCATGCTGTAACCTGTGTGAACCTCAGGATGACTCATTTATCAATATACTATGATAGTGATGAATGAGTCGTCCAGGGTTCACAACAGTTCATAGCGCTGACTGTCATTAGTGACTGGGACATCTATCTTGGATATTATAAATGAGCCCCTATACCTCTGGACCACGCGCCAAGCCCTCCCCCGTCAATTTTCCAATACAATTTTTCTGGTTTATATAGTGCTGTTTCTGATATATTAATAGCAGTATCTTTAAAGTTATTCATTGAATGAATGAATTAATTAATTAATTAGGTGTTTATTAATTAGGTGTTAATTTCTGATTAGTAGCACCCATTTTTTGGGTGCATGTGTAGACCTGAACAAAACCATTTTGCAATGTGAGGGGAGTATATGAATTATAATTATATAGCATGCAGAGAAAGCACTTTGTATTTGTACATAGAAATTACAATATTCATAGTTATATGTTTCATTTGTAAGTTAAAGTTGCATACTTCCCAAGTGTCTTGAATTTAGCGGCACAGTCCCGCTTTTGGGTGACTATTCCGCTGTCCCTCCCTCCTCCACTATGTCCCGACATGAATTTTAAAGCAAAAAATGCCGCAAACGCAGTAAAAGGGGGCGGAGCTTAGCTGATTGGGGTGGGGTTTGGGTGGATCGGGGACAGAGTTTGGGCGGATCGGGTAGGGCTTAATTCGTTCCGCTCTCGGCCACCCACATGTTGGGAGGTATGGAGTTGATCTAGGAAACTTCACTTTTCAACTCTAATTCTGTTTTTACAGTTTATACCTGCCTTCCCTTCAGTTCAGTGTTTGGTTTTTCCCAGGTCTACACTTGCACCTTACTCCTAAACTCTGTCTGTCAATATTAACTACTCTTGTCTGTTAAATTATTGTAAGGGTACCAGATAGTTTCTTGCAATTGTTTCAGCATATAATTGTAAAAATTGCAATTAACAATATATTATATTGACTGATTTGTTGGAACAACCAATGGTGGAAGAGGAAGTTATGTAGTCAGGTATGAAAAATTAAATAGCTCGGACATGGGTCATGACCTATGCCACTACCTAACTTAAAACAGTGATACCTTATGCAGCCAAAATTATTATAGGTAAACCCCATAGTGAGGTGCACATTATAACTAACTCACAAACTGCAGTGATACAACTCCCCACTGACTGCAATACCCCCAGAAACTACATACAACTATAACTACATAGTTTATTTACACACAGCACTGCAATATTCTCACCTACACATGGTTCCCTTACAGACAGCTTCTTTACATACATATCGTACCTCCCAATTCTAGCTTGGATGGGGCATGGTTAGGAACTGAGCGGGGAGCTTGGTTTATTTGTCCCATTTTTGGGGACAGCAATGTTGGGAGGTATGCCATATTACAGAAATGGTCCAGGGTATGCCATACCGGCACTTCTCCCACTGATGTAATTGAAAAACTTAAAATCTCCACTGACTTCCATTATATTCTGTGTTTCCATACCCCCACTTCGACCACTGATCTGGATACAGTCCTTTGTGAAGGGGCAGTCAGGAACATATGAAGAAGGCAGATGCATATAAAAAATATCCCCCCAAATTGTGGGTCCAGATGGTGGGGCGTAGTTGCAACAAAAACGGTATTATACCATACTTCTGTATACATGAGCACTGGGATAAAAAATGAAATGATCCAGTAATGCTGCAGACAGATAAAAGTATCAGTAGGATTGTAGCACTGCTCTGCTAGTCCTATAGGATGGCCCAGCTATGCTCAACAGATCTCCAAACTTAACTTGGATGTTGTTTTGTTGGCAGCCAGGGAAATCATGCAAATGTGTATCCAGCATATTACAAAAATAATGAAAGTATTTCAAGATTTATTCTCATGTGGTTTAGAAAATGAATCACGTGTACAATATAAGGAAGGGTAGTAAGGACATTTGGTTCTCCTTCCAATTCAATGGGCATAATTTAAATATCCTGGCTTCAGTGTATATCATAGTTGCTAACTCTCTCTCTGAATATAAGGGAAACTTCCTGAAGAGTGATCTCCCTGACTCCCTGAAGTAATGGGCAATCTCCCTGATGTTCATTCAGTTCCAGAAATCATTGTGTTATTACAGACTAGAAATTGTGTCCTATTTCTACTATACTAAAGATTTCAGCTACTTCCAGTTTACACAAAAAATACTATAAATATTTATTCACTGACAGTTTAATAGTACAAAATATTAATGATAATAGAGTTACCGCAGAACAGGACACACCAATAGGGTTGGATCCAGACCTGCAAGTGGTAATTTTCGGCTATGCTACTATTCGGATGGTAGCATACCGCCGCAGGTTTGAGACGTAGTTTTGCAATTGTAGGCTTGTAAGTATGAATCCTGTCCGCAATGTTATACAGATGAACAGCATGCCTAATCAGACATCCAACATGCAGTCCATTTTACCATGGTTTGTAAAACTTAAGGTAGGACATGAGGCTACAAAGTCCATCCATGTTGTGAGAGTCGTTAGCAGTGTGTTTGTATATATTGGAGCATTTTCAGTGACCTTACAGGTAGATAATGGTCCGGAACCCGAACTGTAAGTATGCCTAAGAGGGGGCTCCCCTAAGTCGTATGGACATGGACATGATGGTGCTATCACAATCTCCCTGAAATTCATATGAAAAATGACCATGGTGTGTATATAATGCTATATACACAGGATTTATTGCAGATTTATTGACAAAACATTGTTTCTTAACATAATATTTATGAAAGTAAAACAAGATTCATTGAGGAATGGTTCAGGTAGCATATTAGAATCATCATAAATACATGTTTAGCTTGTGTAACTTATTTCAGCCAATATAAAAACATTAATAAATGCTATTTACTTAATGGTTCTGAATTGTTGTTTTTCCGTTGGCGTAGTTCCACCTTCAGGGGTCTTTGTAAATCTGTGTCTGTTGGTAAACTCTATATAAATGGTTGTGCATGGGGGGTTTACAATTTACAACGTGACAGCCTTTTGTTACTGTACTGCGACTTAAAGGATTAAGTGAAACGCGAGTGTGGCTGATCCCTTGTCTGTATCACTCAGGAGAATAGCCACAGCCACTGCACTCTTTCAGAATAGTTGCGTTTCCTGCTAGAGAGTCGATCTTTCAGAAACAGGTTAAGCCCCAGTCTTGTTATGACATTTCAGTTAAGTAATAATGACTTCTTTGGTCTTTTTCTGTCAACGTTGACAGACTCATGGGAAACACTTGTTTCGTATGCTGCAATTACACACGAAACACAAGTTCAGATTAATCCGTTTCAGAAGCGTGCACTGTTCATGTCTGAAGATAATGAAATTGCCTATACCTATGTCATTTATTATAAATTATTTCATCACTAAATATTCAGATTAAGAGAATTAAGAGAACCACATCAATTCTTAAATTAAACACTAATTATTTTAAGAATAGTTTCTGTGAGGTTCTTTATATGAAATGGGTCCAATGAAATATCATAAAAATATAAAAAAAACAATGACCATAATTATCATATGTAATTGACAAATTATATATTTGCAGGGGAGGTAAAATGAGGCAGCTCTGAATCTCGCGCATGGAGAGGGGCAGGCCATATGCCACTCATACCTGCGTTGCACACATAAAAGCCAGCAACTATTCCCAGCTTTTATTAATGAAATTAATTAAACAAGAAAAAACACACATAATCAGTTTGTTTTTGTAATGTTATTAATAAAATTTCTAGAAGTCCTAGAAGGAACGTGATTTTTGCATTTAGCACATGCAGGTTCATCAGTGCAAAGCAACTGCTCATCCCATCATATCCAGATTTCTGACAGGTTGCTTGAAATGTGCATGTACTCAGAAATGTGCATGTACTCAGAAATGTGCATGTGCTCAGAAATGTGCATGTACTCAGAAATGTGCATGTGCTCAGAAATGTGCATGTACTCAG
>JABWIB010006846.1:14447-31906 GCA_016617825.1 Platyplectrum ornatum
ATGATGTGTTGGCATCTTCAGCCAGGTGTTTATGAAATTGAATATATCATGATAATCAGTGCTGGAATTGCAAAAAAATACTAAACACCAAAAACTCTACAATA
The DNA here is from genome assembly GCA_016617825.1 of Platyplectrum ornatum. Classification (NCBI taxonomy): domain Eukaryota; kingdom Metazoa; phylum Chordata; class Amphibia; order Anura; family Limnodynastidae; genus Platyplectrum; species Platyplectrum ornatum. Next base: position 14,552 of record JABWIB010006846.1, read on the forward strand.
AGGTATTTGTAGTAAATAAAATGATATATAGAACCCAGTCCCAATCGGTCACCGACTGAAACCGGTGCAGGAGGGCGAGGAGACCCACCCCGCACCATGACCCGTTTAACCATTCCCTCCCACAACATGTATTTAATAGGGACTGGGGTTCCCAGAGCGTTATCCCCGGCAGTGACTTGAACGTTACGAGGAGAAAATAGGCGCTTTACATACATTTTAGAGTCTTCAATTACAATCACTTTACAAGGGAACATGCACAATAATCAGATAGATCAGGGGGCAGATACAGGGGGCAGACACTCGACATAACAAAGAAAACCCAAAAGTCGTGTAAGCAGGAGATCTGGCGGGGTAGAATGTAGATACATCAGTTCGACCCTGGCCACTATCCGGGACAGAAGGGATAGGTACCCGAGAGGCAGTCATGGGAAGGTCGGGAAAGGTGATGTTTCGGCCATGGGATGAGACCTTCCTTCTCGCCATGGGGGAGTAGCTCAGGCGAATGGTTCCCTGGCGGAACTGGACCCACGATTAGGTGGTAGTGGTGGTTCGGCCCAAACTTCTGCACCTATATCTGCGGAAGAACTCTCATCCAAGCCGCGGAGACAGGCGTGCACACACTCTCCATCCGACTGCCCTTCTTCCTCCTTGACCCTGTTCTCCGTGGGATGGCGAATCAGCGGAGGTTCCCTGGAATGCCAGCCATCGCCGTCCTCTGCCGACGCTTCTCTCCGCGCCTCTCGGCCTCTCGGCAGGTTGTGTTAGCCATTTTGCGCGGAGCCGCGCCGCACAGCCTCTCCCCTTCTTCCGATGAGGATCTCTCGGTGTCCTTCTCCAGACGTTGTCCGGCCACTCCACCGCTGTCACCGGCTTCTCCAACCATCCATCATCATCGAGAGGTGGTTTGGACTAGTTGGGTTCAGACTGGTCGGGCTCTTCAGCAGAAGACTTGGAGCCGTCCCGTGGGCATAGACGATGCCTTTCCCTCCTCATCAGTATTGGGCAGCGCCCATGGGGAAACAAACGGGGCCCCTCCAGATCCTCCTCCGTCTCTGAGCTGCGGTCCGCCCAGTCGCAGAGGGACGCCACCTCCTGATAGGGTTGCTGCTGCTTCCATGTTGGTATCGCTCAATTGCTTCTCCACTACGACATGTTATCCGCCTGTCTCGAGTTGCGCACACATCAGCCAATGGACACTATGCAGGCGCCAGATCTTGCTGGCTCATTGGCCAATAGTACACACATAACATTATTATCACCTCTCCTACACCCCAACAACAGTTACAAGTCCGAGCCAGACATCTCCCCCTGTTCTGCTGACTTGTGATGCCAGGGTACCATTTGTGATGCTGTGGGCAAAAGTGTTATTTACACAGTGGGGAGTGTGTGTGAGTAGTACAGTAATGGTTCAGCCTTATTCCACTATCCAGATCTCTGCACCACCTTGCATCAGGGCCAGATTAACAATGGGGCGGATGGGGCTATAGCCCCAGGCCTCCATCTGAAAAAAGGCCCACACCTACCAGGCCTCCCATTGAAAAGCATGAGGATGAATTTGAGACATCCAAATCAGACAACACTGCTCATACTCACTGCAATGGGCCTCCAACATGTTCAGCCCGAGGCCCATGTGGTCTTTAATCCGGCCCTGCCTTGCATTTAACCAGAGAGGGTGCACAAAGAGGTCTCCCCTCATATGTACAGGAATCTGCATGGTGCGGGTCACACACTAATCAAGCGGTGCCAGTATTCCATTCACTGTATGCTGGTCGAATATAAAGTAGAGTAGAGTAGACATAGAGTAGATAGATAGATAGATAGATAGATAGATAGATAGATAGATAGATAGATATGAGATAGATAGATAGATAGATAGATAGATAGATAGATANAGGGGCATGATGGGTATAAATGCAGGACTGGGGGGCATGATGGGTATAAATGCAGGACTGGGGGGCATGATGGGTATAAATGCAGGACTGGGGGGCATGATGGGGATAAAAGCAGGGCTGTTTCTATAAATCTCTGTCAATGTTAATTAAAATAAGACCTACCCTGAAAATAAGACCTATGGTGTTTTTTTGAACCAAAAAAAAATAAAAACTAAGACAGTGTCTTATTATCGGGGAACCACGGTAGCCGTGCAGTAGCCACATACCTGCAGTGTGCAGAAGAAGATGATGTCTATGACCTGCAGATGCAAATGAATGATACTGTACTAGAGACCAGGCCCGTACGCGAGGTCAAGTCCACACGGCAGAGCTGATGCCAGTGAGCGGAGAAGAAGGAACAGGGTTGATGGCTGTCAGATGTGCACTTCAGGCCCAAGTGTCGCATCCTTGTGCAGAGGTGTGAAATAGGTGGCACAGTGTCACCCCCTGGACTTAGACACGACCTGTAGCTGCTGTCAATATAAATATGTCTGCATTTGGCTCTAATGTAGGGCGCATGGGCACTTCCAGCAGACTCGCTGGCTATATGCCTCCAATCATGCCCATGAAATGCCGGATCGCGCAACCGCCACGTCATCAGGCGTACACTTACCTCTGGATCAGCGCCATTCATGGAGGTTCTCAGGGTGGTGCCCCTGATACACCCAGTCCTGGCACCTGATCCAGAGGGTTATGCGGGTCGCCCTCCGTGTCCGCGCTATCCAGAGGGGAGAGGGCTCTGCCATATTCATTCATTAATGATTTATTTAATAACTAGTACTCTGGTGCACACTGGTTAGCATTGCTGCCTGGGGCACTCGGATTCTATGTTTGAATGTCTCGGCTGGTGTTTGTGTCCCCCGGTCACCCATGGTGCTCGCGCTGCACCCCCACTGTAATTATATAATAATAAGTCCTATACCTGGGGTGGACTGTACACGACACGTCATTTACCTGCTCCATCACCTCTATCTATACCAAGCTTTACATGGGAGCTGTAGTAGAGCTGGCCTGAAGAGCTTGCACTCTAGCATTACTGATACTGTATAGCCCACAAGGTAATGATACCTTAAAGACAACATGAACTAATCACCACTGCAAATGTAATACATATGAAATGTCATGGCAATAAATGGAATATGACCAGTGCTTCCTATGACATTTCACGTCTAGACGCCAGGCAGTGATACGCATTACACACATATATGACATACTGCGCATTTAATCAGCATTATGGAGATTATAGCTGTATATTGTACTATGCAGGGTCCTGGCTGCTGTGATACCTGCAGCATATGTACCTGCAGGTAGGTAGATAGGTACTGGGGCTGGGGCTGGGACTGAGGTACTGGGGATGGGACTTACCTGCAGGTAGGTAGACAGATACTGGAGCTGGGACCCCCTGCAGGTAGGTAGATAGGCACTGAGGCTGGGACTGAGACACTGGGACTCCTCTGCAGGTAGGTAGCTAGGCACTAAGGCTGGAACTCACCAGCAGGTAGGTAGACAGGTACTGGGGCTAGGACTCCCCTGCAGGTAGGTAGATAAGTACTGGGGCTGGGACACGTCTGCAGGTAGGTAGACAGGCACTGGGACTGGGACTCACCTGCAGGTAGGTAGATAGGCACTGGGACTCACCTGCAGGTAGGTAGATAGGCACTGGGGCACCTCTGCAGGTAGGTAGACAGGGGCTGGGACTCACCTGCAGGTAGGTAGATAGGCACTGGGGCTCTGACTCCTCTGCAGGTAGGTAGATAGGCACTGAGACTCACCTGCAGGTAGGTAGATAGGCACTGGGACTCACCTACAGGTAGGTAGATGGGCACTGGGGCTGGGACTCACCTACAGGTAGGTAGATGGGCACTGGGGATGGGACTCACCTACAGGTAGGTAGATAGGCACTGAGGCTGGGACTCACCTACAGGTAGGTAGATAGGCACTGAGGCTGGGACTCACCTACAGGTAGGTAGATAGGCACTGAGGCTGGGACTGAGACACTGGGACTCCTCTGCAGGTAGGTAGCTAGGCACTGAGGCTGGAACTCCTCTGCAGGTAGGTAGATAGGCACTGGGGCACCTCTGCAGGTAGGTAGACAGAGGCTGGGACTCACCTGCAGGTAGGTTAGACAGGTCCTGAGTCGTCCTCACAGCTCTCCTCCTGCTGACACCAGATCACAGCATCTCAGGAACACACTTCTCCTCTGCAAGCAACCTGACTGACGTGCCGTGCGGCCAATCAGCGGACAGCACAGGCAGGAAGGGGGCGGGATGTCACTGATAGCTGGCCAATGCCTGTCAACGCAGCGGTTGCCATGGACGCACTGTCCCTAGCAACCGGAGTTAGCAAGAGACAAAACCTGAGACCCCCAGAGCCTGTGATATCAATCATCAGCACAGCCCTATTAATCATTTACTATATATATATATATATATATATATATATATATATATATATACATATATTCATACACACACCACCATAAACAAAAACACTTGCATTATTACACCAAAAAATATCTCTCCCTATTTCTGCTTTCCTCCAACTATTGGACATGCTACCTTTATTTGACAAGCCACCCCAGACTGACACCATATGAAAGGACAAATAAATAGTCTTTAATTTATTTTTGGACACTAATCAATTAAGGTTTGGAAACTAAACATAAGCTTGTTTTGAACGTGAATATTTTGAAACAATAACAGTGGCACTAAGCATATCTGTATTTGCACAAATCATCTACACACGTATATCAGAATCCACTATATACCTAGATAACCCCCCCCCCCCCAATATCCACACGAAAAAAAGACATTTAAAGCCTTCAGTCAAAAACAAAAATGCAGTGATATTATACCCATTAAGGCTGGTACACAATAAACATGCAGTATACTACACACTCATTGTCTGTCACATAGACTGTCATATAACCTATGATCGAACACACAAACCTGTGAATCTTGTTGGTGACAATAAATTTAGTTCATGTTCGTGGTGAATCTAACCACGGTATCTGATGTTATACCATGTATGTATTGCTTAAATGGACTGGCCAATAAGTATCTAGGTAAAGAATCAAAGTTTAACTTAGATTATATGGTAATGTAAGAAGCCTTAATCAAACATGTTTATCCATGGAATTTGCTTCCTAATGAATGGCTGTATTTTGAGATGATATAGCCAACAGCCATGAGCAACTTTTTCAGCGTTGATTTATTTCAAATGTGTCATTTTTTAGTCTTTTTATATAACATTTGGCTTGTTGTGCCAAAACACAATGTGAATAGAGTCAACCAAGGGCACACCTTACAATATATATATAATGGCCAGAAGCAGGTTAAAACTTGTAGTTTGGAACTATTTTAGTTGTACCATTATTGATATCATTAATATTCATTTCATTATCATATCATTAATTATTATAATTGTTATTGGAGTGGAACACATTCAGTTAATATGAAAAAAAAAGATATGTACNTACCAACTCAGTGTCATAAATATCACATTTAACCAGCAGTTTTCTAAATGCTCAGGAGGAAGCAAGACTTTCTGGGACCACATGGTTACTCAAGCTAGACTTTCACTGGGGGCTCAACAATAAGGTTGAAGTTTCCTAAAACAACTAGGTGACCCTTTTTGATCTTATAGGTTTCCGCAAGCATTTTTCTATGGGATTTGGTAAGAGGTTGACATACAGAGATTTTAGTGACCCATCTGTCTTTTAATATGTTGCCTAATATCATGTTTCTGCAGGACATATATTNATAAGTGAAAAATGGAACTATGTTGAGTTACAAAATGTTTTATATTGTTGTTAGGTTGCTGTGCATNCCCCAAAAGTACCCTTCACATTTTATTTGAGGCACATGAACTTAAAAACAATGGAAAAATTAATGCTTAGGGGGGAGGAATAGAAAACTGGGTATGGAGGTACATATAAGAGATATCTACAAATACAACAAAATACTCAGGTGCTCCTCCTTTAAAGAAGGAGGAACATAGGGTACTGATGAAGATAGGTGTAGATCAGCTGAATATGTGTAGATCACTAGCCTTGAAAAAGAAATATTTTATACAAAATTCTTATCTTAATAAACAATATTGCACCAGACTGAAATACCGTTTCATGGCAAATTAAAATGTGATAATTAGCATTTCTGTATCCTGTAACAAATATAGGGTGTATATTAAGTTTCAAGGTAGAGTTGTCTAACCCCTGGTTACTTGTTATATGCTTATGGTGACATTTGTGCTGTACTCTGCATACAAAAATATTCATTCTGTTTTAAGCACATGTGGAACCGCCAGTGTGATATAATAAAAATAATGTATTATCACATTTTAATTGCTGTTGAAATGTTAAACTATAATAGCACTACACTGCTATGTATATTATAGATCTGATCATTATTAATGCAATCCCCACATAAAACAACAATTATTTGAGAATAATTTAGAAACATATAAACTCAGAATATTGTTTATACATTTAGTACAAAATAGGTTTAAATCCACAAAATATTAATAGCATACTTCTAGAAAGAATCTCTATCACTTTCCACAGATGTGTAATACATTATATAATAGCTACAAACACCTTAACACAATGGTTCCAAATGACAGGTGCAGAAATATGTTTTAGTCAGAGGATTTAATACACTCTACTATGCAATTCATCTGGTTAAATTGTTGTGCCACATTTGCAGCTATTTGAAGGTAAGTTGGACAAAAGTGACCAAATGGATTAACAAAATGATATTGGTAATTGAGTGGTGGTGACAGCAATAATATACAGTTTATTTAAATAAAACTACAGTGAATTAAACTAGACAAGGCAGGGGATAAAGCTCTCTATCTANCTAGGGTTTTAAACGGCTGTCTCTTCTTTTGTATGTATAGGTTTATTGAAGGCAAGCTTACNTAAATCTTTGAAAGCCAAAACCTAGTGCTACTTTCTGAGAATAAAATCTTAATTCAGTGAATGACTTCTGAAATAGTATTATCAATTAAAGAAAGTATTGTCCTGTGTTGCTGTGGATATTATAGTGATTTCTTTCATGTGTGATCATTTGTAAGTGACTAGTTAGATTGCTTTTATGTCTCCATGATTTGAAGACACATCACTAAAGTGAGTGAGTCACATCATATCAAGTCCTGTGCTTCAGCCTTCCCACAGGCTTCAGATATTCTTTCAATTTCATGGTTGTCTGCCCAGCTTTATTTACACTGAAACCCCTTTGCCATCAGTTTTCATAGCACAAATTAGAGACGATTTGTTGAAATCTATTCCTTATTANTTTAAAGCACAAAAGCAAAAGCACAGAAGCAATTAGTCTCCAAAATATAAAATATTTGTAGGTGTCAGCTGAAATGTAAGGGCACTGAAAAATCAAATATAATGTACCATTACCATTAGGTCAACACATTGTAAATCTTATAAAATATAAAAAACATATATATAGAGAGAGAGAGAGAGAGAGAGAGAGAGAGAGAGAGATAAATGAAAATGCATAATATATATAAGCAAAAATATTTTTCTTTTATTCCATCAAAATGAACACCATCATCAGTGTGATATAACGACCATGTCTATCTCATAGCTCCCAATAGAAGCAATAGGAGTAGAGTACATACAAAAGCTATTTACTATTATCATAATTATAAATCTATTAATTATATAGTGCCACATAGAATCTAAAGCAACATTCAAAGTACATACAATGCAGCAAACAAAAAAAGCTAAGCTGCTCAAAATGTATCCAAGATGATAAGCGCATAAATCATCCATAACTGCTACCGCACATGCGCTCACAAGGCACTTCCAGCATGGATGTTGATACTCATTATCTATACTTCCTTTCTGGAAGTCAGGTGGTTTGCGTAATGGGAGGTAGGAGAGGGAAGATATGCTAATTATACAGCAAGGGCCTGGTACGGCATAATGCTTATTTTTGCACTGATCACAGCTCTGTGGGGCCAGTGAGTAAAAGTTAAGGTAGGGTCCTGATGGTGGCAAGGATGGCACATCAATACAATAGTGTACTTCCACTNCTGCTATGTGTTGGACCGCCATTCACATTTGCTAATAAGTCAGAGTCCAGCCAACAAACGTACATAACACATATAGTCCAGCCAACAAACTATCTGTACATAACACATATTGTAAAATAATATTAGTCAAGCCTAGCTCTGTGTTCCCTGAGAAATTCCTGGTGGGGCCAAGTATTTGCAGTAAAGTTATGTGCCCAGCATTGAGGTGCCCAGCGATAACTTCCTCTTATTTCCTCTTATTGTGCTGATGAAGCACTTCTTATTGTGTATTATTTATTTATGTCATTTGTATGGTTCTGCAGACCTTTTGTGGTGCCTTATAATCGTTATTATTATTATTATTTTTAACAATTATAATAATTACAAAAAAGTTAACTTTTAAAGGTGGTTATAACATAGGCCAGTCCCACCACTCAGGTATGGGGTCAACACAGATCGTCACAACATAAATTACATAAATAGATGACACCATAAGACTGACCAATTTTTCTCTTATTTTCAAACTTTGGATCTGGGCCATTATTATGGGTGTTGAATTTGTTGAGCTTGTATGACGCCACTTGATGGGCAACCCCAAGTAAAAACGTTTTTGTTTACTGATCACAAGGATGTGGTTCCCCTATATCGACAAGGCTTTCCTGGACCAACAGACTGTCAGAAAGAAGAGATCCGATGCACAGCATTCACAGTCGAAGGGACTGTCAAATCCCTGCCGCTTACAGGTAATATTCTCCCCAACCCAAACTTTTATTCTAATCCTCATACTAACCCTCCCCCTTCCATCATCCTAATCCTGCAGCCTATCCCTCACCTTCCCCTTCTCCGATCCTACACTTCCCTGCAGTATAACGCTAACCATCCCTTCCTGATCATCCACTCCCCACAGCCTAAACATTTTCTGATCCATCTCCATTAAGTAGAAGGTTGATAAATATTAAAATCAGTATAATCAATTTCAATTCTGTTTAAAGAGAAACAAACCACACAGTTTTGTGTTATTTCATTTTCTGCAGTTATATTAGTTTTATTTTGACTATAGTTCTCCTTTCANGCATTGCACAACATTCACTACATTGTGTATTTCAATAAACCTACATCTTTGAGAGAGAACAAGGAGCTAGTTTTGCATTCAGGTTTAATTGCAAGGTTGAATAAACTCCCCGGTGATTACAGATTACTGTCACAAATTCATGGTAACAATTTAATGTTCTTTTTTTCTGGAAATAAATTATTTCAATTCTATTCAGCTCAATAGTAAAGTTCCATTCAGCAGCAGGCTAAGATGCACAGTCTAAGCATTAAGCAGCAGGGTTTTACATTAGGAGCAGAAAGAATCAATTTATGTAAAAAAATAAATAAATAAAATCAGATTTTCTTCATCGCTTCTCTTTATAAAAGTTCTGGCGTTCTCAGTGTTACATCTCTTAAGATATCAGATTAAATCGCCCCAGTATATCGTTATCTTTGCTCTGTCACAGCACTGCTGCATAAACTTTATGGCACACCTTTTTTCTCTGTATAAATTTGTTACATAAAAAATGGTACTACATATAAAGACATTGAACTATAAAAATGTCAATTAATATTTTGATTCATATCAGCTCTTTGGGACTTCTCTGGTCTAAAGAAGTAATATATGGAAAATGGTACATTTTCTAATCACATTAGCATCTTCCCAAATTGGTTCACATTTATTATTTGCGTTCTTCATGGACTTCAATTATATATATGTTTCCATACCGCCACTTCTAAATGACCATATCCCCATTTCTAAATGTCTATACTGCCACTTCTAAATGACCATACCAGTACTTCTAAATGTCCATACCGCCAAATCTAAATGTCCATTCCGTCACTTCTAAATGTCCATTCCGTCACTTCTAAATGTCTATACCGCCACTTCTTAATGTCCATACTCCCAGTTCTAAATGTCCATACCACCACTTCTAAATGACCATTCCGCCACGTCTAAATGACCATACTGCCACTTCTAAATGACCACACTGCCACTTCTAAATGACCACACCACCACTTCTAAATGTCCATACCACCACCAGGGGCGTAACTACATAAGGCTGGGCCCCATAGCAAACCTTTCAACGGGGCCCCCCTTTATAAAAATTAATAATAAAAAAATAATATATATATATATATATATATATATATATATGTTTGCATTTATTCTATAGCAGTTTGGGGCCCACATTATATAAACATGGGGGAAACACAACAGTAGATCTGGCTGTGGGTTCCACTTAAGGGATTCTGTTCCCATAAGTTCCNGAGCTCTGACAGTTGGGGAGCCTGGATAATACGGCAAAGGGGTTGGCGGGCCCCCTAGGGCTGCAGGCCCCATAGCTACCGCTATGGCTGCTGTAGTGGTAGTTACGCCCATGACCACCACTTCTAAATGTCCATACCACCACTTCTAAATGTCCATACCACCACTTCTAAATGTCCATACCACCACTTCTAAATGTCTTACCANCACTTCTAAATGACCATACCACTGCTTTCCATTTTTACCACTGTTCCTCCTGCAGAGTGTCTATTTAAGCAGATGAGAAGTTAGCAGAAATTTGAAAAGAACAATTTCCTCCCTGGTTCCTCACTCACAGAGGTCGATGACTAGGAAGTATGGATGTCGAGGAAGGCTTTTTCATGCCTTCAGAGTACTTTCTGCATACACTTAGCTGACAAGTTCTCCACACTTCAACCCATACTGGCATAAGAAATGCTCTCAGTACATAACTTGTGCTGGAAATGCTACTTATTAGATCAAATTGATTTCTCTGTCAGGTGAAGTACAGCTCAGGAGCACTTAGGGGATAAATATACGGAACACTCACTGAAGGCCTTGAATCAACAACATAGTTACAGAGTGCAGTTTAGTCTCTCACTACTATTTGTGACCCTTGAAGAGGGTTGAATGTATTGTAAAACAGGTTCACCAGCACTGGTGTGTATATCTCACAGCTCCTGACACTGAGAATCCCAATAGCCCAAACTTCCTAGCTATCGGGGGTGGATCTAAATCTCTAGAAGCCATGGTCAAAGTTCAACTGGTCAACCCCCATTTTCCCCATTACCCTGTACCAACAAAAGATATATTGTTAATTATCCCCCTGCCTGAGGTCACCTAATTGTAGCACTGGCTATGCCTACAGTTCCACCCACAAATAACCATATTTGTTCAAAATACCCCTACATAAGCTTTCTCACCCCCCCCGAAATGGAACAATCTACAGAGAAACATGTGGGAAGGTATTATATATGTTTGTGTGCGTGTAATAAATCCATAATCACAAAATCAGAATAGCTGCTTTACAGTTTTATGTTCTTGACTTCTATACATCTTTAATACACCAACATTAAGTTTTAACTAATAGCAATATAAATAAGCACCATGTTTTCTTTAACATACATTGTACAGTAAAACAGTATGTGCAAAGCAAGCCACTATATTATTTCTAAACTGGCTTTTTGGTATTATATGAACTATTAACTGAATACTGCAATTGACCTGTTCCCAAAATGACTTTACTCAGATTCTGCCAGTATAATATATCCAGGAATTATTCATGCTGGTTTTCATTTCAGTCATGAGTATACAGTGCTGGAAACTGTGGCNCTCTTTCAATATAGAGGAGGAAACACATTTGAAAAAGTGTTTGTATCTACCATGGTAGCGTAATTCACAAGTCAATATTTCTAATAAAACTAGTCTCATTCTAACAAATCCATATTTGATCAAAACAAAGACAGGCAGGGAGAAGGCAGATAGCATCAGGTACATGTTCGGTGCAATATTACTGTGAACGTGCTCATTATTCAAAGCTGTAAAATGAATGAGAAAAAAGCAGTAACGCTTACCGTCAAACTTTCTATGCCACAGCACAAAGGTAGTGCGGACAAAATGACTTGTTTCTTGAACTAGATTTTCAAACTCCAATTTACTTTTTTGGCTGAGTTTGTCTTCCATTTCCATTGTGCAACATGTATACTCCTGAGCACAGACGCGTAAATGCCCCCCTGCCAAAAATAAAATATAAGTTATAGAAGAAAACAATCTCATTATCTTGTAGAATAAAAACGTCACCTGTTTAATATATCTATAGTATCTATATATCACCAATCAACCTCCACCTCTGGTTAGGTGCATTTGTGGTCCAGTCACTAGTCTACACAAATGTAATATTCCACTTTTAGTATCTGCAGGTCATGTCTATGTGGGTATGCATGCTGTGTAGTAGGAGCTACATCTAAGTGGGCTAAAGAACTTTGGTGCTGAGAATGTATCCAATATACACACACACACATAATGTGTGTGTGTGTGTGTGTGTGTGTGTGTTTGTGTGTGTGTGTGAAAGATAGATGTAGGGGGTGGCCAAGCACTATCCACCTTCCAGGCAATGGTTTGAACAAACCCCCAGGAAGGGGTCCCAAATGGTTTCTGTATTGGGACCCAAAATTCCTTGTGTTTGTCATGTCAATACCCAGTTTAACTTAGCAAGTTACTATTGTATAATTTACCAGTGGCGCTGCACACTTATCAAATACACCATTAATGCTATTTAGCTATGTAAAGCAATACAATATGAAACATTGCAGTATATTGCATCTGTGCATTGTAACATGCTCCTCTTCCCTATANCCACTCTGCTTGTGGCATCCATACTTTTTCGACATGTTAGAGAAAGGATAACAATTTGAATGTATATAAATAAATTGGATATAAATATAAAAGATGCTGCTTATCTGTCGAATGAAAGCAAACTATTAATTATAATATAAGCAATCCAGTAAATGACATCAAGTATTATTTGTGAATCTGCAACAGCTGTGCCCTACAAATAATTCTCATATACACAAGTGAGCCTCACGGCCTGCTGCGTGCATATGAAGAAGCACCCCCACTGCTCAGCCTTTTTAGCACTCCATAGAAATCATTCAGATATCCTACCTTTTGTTTTGTCAACATAAACAGGTGAGAGGACATTAAATGCATTCTGTGATTGAAGTGATTTGTGGAATTATTGCTCCAAATTCAAGTAAAAATGAAGCAGTGTAAAAGTAATTAAGGAGGAGACTGGCCTCAGGCAAACTGTAAAAGTAGCAGTAGCGTCTATACGTTCTACAGGGAGGCTAGGGCTATGAACTTACCAAACACCCAATGGTAGCAGAAAAGTTTTATACCACTTCAAAAGGCTCTCAGGATGACNGATGAAAAAAATCATCTGTCCCAATTGTGGCACTATTCTAGACTACAAAGCATTTGGTACTGCATCAAAGGAAGCGATGGAGTAATTGCTAGGCCAACAAGATATATGCTAGGTGAGGCTCCTGCATGGGGCATGGGCATTCAGCACAATATTATGGTGTCTTAAGCAGTTATGGAAGTNTGGCAAAGTGAAATNTACTTTGTGGTAACTGCAGATCCTGGAGACATACACAAAACATAGGAAGTGACAGCAGATACAAGCTACATGGNCCATCCAGTCTGCCCAGTACATACTGTAAGTGGTCAGAGGCTGGCAACTTCAGAAATCCCTCTGTGTATGAGGATGGGAAGAATTCAGTGCTGTTTATAAAGCCAGATAGATGGAGTGCAGCACCCACATTGCCATGTTGTTCACAGCAACCAGATTTTAGTTACTNTTTATTTTAGTATTTACTGCAATGTGAGAGAATTNTATTGGTTGTTATGGTAAATAATCTCTTCTGTATGTACATTCACAATGACAAACCATGCAGAGTTACATAAAATATTTTATCTCATAACCCNTAGAGGTGCGTGGGACAAATAAGAGCTGTCTGTGCCAACATAATAGATGCANTAATCTCATCATTTCAGAGAATATAATCTGACCTATGGTGTCAAAATTTCCAGCTGTGAGAGAGCTCAATAAATGTCCTAAATGCAAACTGAAAGTTGGTTAAATTTCCTTTCATTATGCTTCCCAGAGGGACCATTCATTTTTAACACTGTGACCCAGGTGTCCTTGTGACTCCTTCATGGAGGTTGAGGCCAGAGCTGCCCAAATGCTGCTAAACAAGGAAACAGTGTCATTAGTTGGACGTTTGCCATCTGTTCCACTCAATAAATTCTCACATTCTCATTAAACATGGACCTACATTATAATGAATTCTGCATGACTATTAATGACCAGTTAGTNTATAAATACGTAAAGTATAAATAAGCCATGTCATTTTCTGTGATCAGTGGTTCACTATGGAGCCTGCTTCACTTATATCTGCAGCACACATAAGTGTTGCTAGACCTGGGGCCAGTGACTAAGAGGCAACCTTATTAACACAGTTCCCAAAGGCCCCATAGAATATTATTTTAAAGTTAATCAGTATGTTTGCGAGAAACATACTTATAAATACCTATAGTAATGACATACTTATACATTATCTATTCTTTACTGTACTAACTAATGTGTGTGTGTCCATCTCTGCATACTCTCAGCTCTCCACTGGACTCAGCTGCATCTCTGCTCCAGAATACAGCATCTGTATGCAACACTATTCATTCTCCAAACCAATTGCATAACACTCAATAGAAGCAAGAAACTTTCTCTTTAAACCAGGGCTCTAGGTGGGCCGGTATATGCCTGTATGGAATACCGGCACTTCTCCTGCTAGGTCACGCCCCCTTTCTAAGCGCCACCTCCTCAGCACTGGAGGAAATTTAGTTTTACAAAAAGATGTGGGCCCAAATGGGGCAGGGCTTATATAAGGGGTGTGGCTTAGCGCCATACCGCCACCTTAAAATCCCCACTTTGAGCCCCGATTTAAATGGCTTTTTTTCCATTCCATTTTTCCATTTCCATNATCAACAGTGTTAGTGTATACTAGTAAATCATAGCAAAATCATTTATTACTGTTACTGTTAAAAACGCCTAAAAAAGTTTAGTGTCTCAAAATGCTATGCATATAAAATATCCATAAACACATGACTGGACAATTGTGAGCCCTATAGAAAAACACCTTTCATTGTTTCTATCAGGGAAGCGTAGAGTCATAGGTTTGGAGCCTCATCAAAGCTAATGAGCACAGCCAATTATTTTGCAGTGCTTTACTAGCAATACAATAGACAGATATGTTAGTTCAAATCAAAATAANTGAAATACAAAACAATGGAAAGCAGATCACATATAGTAATAAAGGTAAGAAATGTGTGCTTTCAGTCAGAGTTGTGTCTCTGAAGAAAGCCTATGTTAGTTATTTAGCTGCCTATGTCCTTGCAAACTGACATTGGAGTCGCTCATCCTTCCAGTCTGCAATCATAAGAGTCCGTCTCAAGAGCACCATTCAGAGTCCCACAAGCTGGCAACATGCATGGGATGCACGGCTATCCAGCTAGATGAGCATCATCATTGTGATCATGGTGAATACAATGGTTGATAGTATCAGAGCATGCAGCACATTCATNTCATACAAAATTGATGATATCATGATGATCAGCTCTGCGAGACAAGCTGCACAACATAAACATTGAATGTGCCGTAGCTGGATGATAAATTAAGCTGTTNTTCATATATAAGCTTAGTTCAACCATTTTTTTTAAAGGCTGGCAACGTGACTTCCAGTGCTTGTGTACCAAAAAAGTGCTCAACACGAAAAAGTTTACAGGGCTCGCTCAAAGCTCACTCCTAAAGGAGAAGAGCTCTATCCATCCTTGCTTACCCCATACCCTTAAAGTGCACTAGGACAGCCAAGGCCAGAGGGGCACCTTGCCTGAAGCTAGGAGGACCCTCAACATGTCCCCAAGATCTCCTAAAGGTTCACCTCAAGACTCAAAGTGTGCCATGGAAATTCACAGTAGAAAGTGTCAGGGAGAGAAGGAGCCGGATGGCCACACATCTTCCATCCAAAACAACTGAACCCTCAATGAAGGTGATAACGACAAATAAATAAATAACTAAATTAATAATGCAGATTACAGCCCTTGTTTAAAGGCCAGGCAAAATTCTCCTGTCTGGACCAAAANGTCTATGCAAGGTGTGGCGCTGTGCTTAAAGGCCATGGGAAAGGTGCCTTTGAAAGTGCACTACTTTGCCCCACAATGTGTGGNTTTTAGGCACCCCTGGTCTACCCCAGGCTTCCAAGCTCCCAGCCAGAAATCCAGAGGAACAATTTCATACCGGCCATCAGAGGGGCAACCACCAACTCATCAGCTTAGACAAGGAGTTGTGCAAATCAGCATAGTATTACTAACATGAAAGACAGTAATTTCCAGTAATTTCAAGTCAAATTAGACCACCTCACATCTTTTGTTTGAAGCAGTAGAAGTAGCAGTTGTGGAATGTCAGAAATGGACAGTGATCTTGGGTGCCACGTTATCACCAGTACGCTTCTTGGTGAAACCACAGATGCAAACAGTAGCCCTCTGGAGCTGCTGCTAAAGTGAATTCCCCTATCCAGTGTCACACTCATGTAATCCATTGTTTTCCAGCCCCAGCTTGTCCAAATGCACAAAACATGTGTTTTGTTTTATACTTCTAGGTTGGTTGATATTACCTGAAAAATATGATATGGATAATATGCATGCAGAAACCACCACCTTCACAATCAAACAGACAATTGAATATACTAGTGTCATTGAAGATAGCCCATAAAATTTGGTTACAACTAAATGTGACTTATTAATACTTTTTTGTAACATAATTAAATATATGGTATGCACAGGCACCACTACCAAAATTGAACTGACAATTAAATATATTAGTCTCAAAGACATCCAGCAACTTTGGTTAGGGCAAAATGTGCATTNATTATTTTTTTTGTAAACAGAATACGGTATGGATACCACCACCACCACAAACCAATAGACGATTGAATATACTCGTATCATTGAAGATAACATGACAAAATGTGCTGTACCTGCTGTCTCCACATGTGAGGCAAGGTTGCAGAGACATTGCAGGACATTCACCATTATGAAACACAGGCATAGTTTAACAAACCAAACACTTCAGCGACAGAGGCACTGGTAATACTGAATTTCTTGGTTTGTCTGGGTTTCTACATACAAAGACTTGTTTTGGGGGGGTTGTTTATTTTTTTTTAAAGAATACTTAAATAGAGATGCAAACGTACAGTTTTGTTCTTATTTGGCTGCAGCAAATGACTTAAGGCTAACAGTGGGCATCATCCTCTTTTTAGTTACAGATTTAGCAGATTTACAGGTGTCCCATAAACTTTGTTTTGAAACACAATTTTTGTCTCTCTCNATATATATTGTGACAGGGTCACAGGATTTGTTTGGGAAGGGAGGTATGTTTCTCCCAGGCTGCTGGCCTGCATGTTTTAAACCCCCAGGGAAATTGTTTGTTTGCTTTTGGGAAATGTCTTTCCCAAAAGTATTCTC
>JABWIB010006847.1:0-14059 GCA_016617825.1 Platyplectrum ornatum
CCATACATGCAGGAAACCACTCCCCTATACATCCAGGAGATCATTGAGGGTAATTTACACAGGACCCTACCCTAAGACTTCCACACCGCTTTTGCTTAAATGGAAGACAGTGGAGAAGTCTGGAATTTACATATGGTGAAGTAAACCCTTACCGTGCAATTTACATTCCTCCCCTGACCCCCACCATATAATTTACGCACTGGTCGCAGAATAGAGTGTGCGTGCAACCTCTATAACACGGTTTCCAGGCTGCGGGAAACGGCGCATTTCTGAATCCGGCCAATTGTTTTTAATAAGACACACAATAAAGAGTATATTAAGAACGCAGCTTAAATAAAACAAATATGATTTTTAAGGGTTGGAAATGTTTTGCCGGGAGCCGCTGACCTGCAGTGCTCCTGATTTATTGTCAGGAAGATTGTCCACAAGACAGAAAGCCATTTCATTTCTCCTCGCTGCTCCTCCAGCCCATAGCCCGCTCTCCTTTGCTTAACCTTGAGTCGGAAATTTAAGCTACTGCTCTGGGCCAGTGTTTTTATTATTTGTTTGCCCCATCCGAGCCGGCTTAACATGATTGGAATGCGGATAGATTTGTGTTACATTTGTCTGACTTCTATAATTCCCTGACTCGCCTCGGGGGCCCTTATAAAAGCTTGTCACTGTTTTATTATCAAAATTGCAATCTGCAGACTTTTAAACATTTACTTAAGAGCTTCCCAAGGGTTTGAAAGTTGTATGCACTGGCCTGTCACATCTCTCTTATTAAATCGAGAATTTGTGTCAGAAAAAGGCAGCCTGGGTATTTCACACGGAAGAAAGGCAATGAAGACTAATGTAGCGGATACTACGTAACGGATTTCATCGGGGGTGTCAGGACAATTTGTGAGATGGAGGGTGGAGGACAAGGGTTTACATTTTGGGGCCCCTCATGTGAGAGTTAAAAACAAAAAGATTATAAAAAAAATGCTTCGTTGAAATCTAAATTTACAAATTCTATCTTCTGATTTAATTTTGAAATTGGCGGAGGCACCAACAGGAATTACAGACAGTATAATCCGGACAATCAAATCCACACAATACAGACACGTAAAATCCCAACACATGAGATTCTCAACATGGCAATAATCCCGACAATGGAAAAATCCTGATGCACAGAATCCTGACATGGTCATAATCCCGACAAACGAAAATCCCAAAAGAAAAAACCTAAAAACCTCGTCATGGTCATAATCCAGACACCGAAGACACATCCCGACAAACAAAAATCCCAACATGCTCATAATCCTGGCAAACCAAAATTCTGACAAACTAAAATCGCGACATGGTCATAATCCTCACAAAAAATCCCAATATGGTCATAATTCAGACACGAAATAATCCCGACATGCAGATTCCCGACACCTTTAATAGAATCCTGACAAGGCTCTGCTGATGTAGTGGATGTCTAGAATATAAATGTGTAACCTCACTTCCTTCCTTCATTGTTATCATGTAAACCCGGCATTCTTATCACTGTAATCTACACTGTGATACACTACATTGAGTATACATTACAGTGTTCACTCCTACACAACATATATGATCAGGTACTGTAGCTGCATTGATCTTGATTTCTTTGCGCTGTACACTATGTGCCGTTCCAGTATAGGTTCCGATTTAATATTGGATCGGAACAATTGTAACCAGAACAAACTGTATCTTTATTCTTCTCACATAGTGACACATAGCGGATACAATGAGTTAGTTTGAAAGGGGTAAACTACACAAACACATTGCAAAAAGGTTCATGTCCCAGGATTAGGGCCGTCACCAGATGGAGAATAACAAGCGTTATGCACGTTGTTAGCCACTGTTCCTGTAAAGAGTTTGCCGGTATCGAATGCTCCCCGTACTTGGGCTCGAAAGAAAAAAAAAAGTCTTGTGTACATTCCAACTCTGGATAAATAGAGAAGCCTGAGAGAACCACACTAAACCCGCAAGTACTTTCCAATCTTCTGAGAAATAGGTTTATGAATGCAAGACTAGTGAATCAGTGAATCCAGAAACAATAATGGCAGTGGAGAGGTGCATGGCTACGGACACGGAGTAATCTAGGATACACATGCTTGAGGTCAGGAGCAGAATGAACACGGTCAGAAGTGAGTGCTAAAGATCCAGAATAAGCCAAGATACCGAGGCAAAAATCAACTACAGCACAAGGTCTACAGCATTTAAGAACCTGCAAGTCTCCCCATCCCCTGACAGCTATTAGCAATGCTGCTATGACTAAACTGCTGGAACATTGTAGAGTCAACTCTTCCAGACAAAGTTTCAATGTTATTAATCAGGTATAAAGTAACATGAGGATGTTGTTCCCAATATTCAATGTGTAAGCTATTCTGTCCTTCTCTTCTACTTGCATTAGAACTGCCTTTGTACAGTAGGTGCGTGTATTCAAAATTTTGATGAAGCAGAGGATTATGGGAGCAGAAAAGCATAGCTCTGCCCTTAAATCTTGCATACTGTATATAAATGAATCCCCATTCAATCAGTACTTGTTATGATAAGTATATATATGGGATCCTCAAAAACCAAATAGTGCGCACCCACCAAAAAATATTGTGACTGGAGCACATTATATACAGATGTAACACTTTATAACGCTTCTAAAATTTAGCCATGTCGCGGCATGCAGGGCTGGCTCCGCCATATTGCGGGAAATGTGTGAAAAGGCTGCACACAGGTTGTCCTACCAGTGACAATGCTTATCTTCTGCATTGAAACGCCACCTAGCTGTTACTGCTGGGACTGCAACTCTTCACAGTTACTGACAGCATGGCACAATGCATATTAGCATGGGGATATATCAAACGCCACAGAGGTAATTTAGAAATGTTATAAAGTGTCACATCTGTATTTTATTATAGTTTGTATTCAGGGATAATCAAAGTTTGCTCTTAGCATACAAATACTGAGATCCTTTAAATTTAGTCTGTCATACAGAGTTGGATTTGGACTGGCTACATTAGGCCATAGTCTACCAGGTTGTTTTTCAAACATTTGGCAAATGAAAACATCATCTCTAACTTGTAAACTATCCCAGCATCCTTTGCAGCGAGCCAAACTCATTAACTTCAGTTCAATGCATTAGATATAAGCCCACGAGCAAATAAACATACATCAACAAAACCGTTTTTTATGCACTATAAATAATTGTACAAAGAGGTCCCCAGCGCCCCAGACAGAAATGACACTCTGTAAAATTATGCCCCAGAGGTTTATTGATACATTCTTTGTTGCTAGTAAAGATTCATTAGTCTTCTCTCTTCAAAGAACATTCGTCGTCATAGTTCAACTCCTGAATGCAGCTGCTGACAATGATGCATGATGAACAAAAATCACAGTCCTTTCTTTGTAAAGTCGAAAATAAACACTTGTGCTGGGCCTCACCTGAATTTTTAGTGGAATGCTTACATGGAAATGTAACAATGGGCTGTATTCAGAGATAAACAAACTGGGGCCGATCATGAGGTGAGCATACGCCACGTGTTATGTTAATACAGCATCTTCTCAGAAACACAATGATTCAAGCACAACTCGAGCTGTGGTTGAGTGTTCTAGACGTAAAGGGTTTAAGTCTGTGGTTTCCAAACTGTGTGCCACGGCCCCCCTGGGAGCTGCGTTCACTGGGGTACCACCGCCATGGCGAATTACATCGCAAGGGCTAGCAAGACAGATAATGAGGTTACCAGCCCTTACTTTCTGCCTACAGTGTAGGTGAATAACATTATGATGTAACTACATAGTGTTATGTGCCGCCCGGGAGGTCCCGACTATTGGGTTTCCCGCAGTGAGAAAGATCGGGGACCAATGGTTTAAGGCATATAGTTGACAAGTACAACAGAAGACCAGGACAACCGGGGTTTGGTTTTTAAGGCTCTAATGGTGGGGTAGACTTGTGCGACAGGCTCCTAGCAAGTCGCAGACCCAGTTGTCAGCTCCCAGAGTAACTTGAAGGATTTGGCAAAGAAAACAACAGGATTGACTTTAACCAATTCAACTTGGCATTAACCCAACGGACAGAACAACAGAGGAGACTGGAGGCAGAAAAGTACTAAGCATGGTAACATCATAGATGATCAATCCATGACCTATGGCGAAGACACCAGAGATGGCATACCATGAAAACCAGCAAAAGGATAGTGAATAACCCAGCCAACAAGTTCCTCGAACAAACAAGGACTGGTACAAATACTGGGAAATACCAAATACCAAAATCCGGGTACGAGGACTCTGGTGCAAAGGTATAGATTTCATGGTAGGCTGGGCAGACAATTCAGACAAAGACCAGAATAGACGATATCACCAGGAATGGAGAGTTCTCCCTGATGGGTATTCAAACACAAAGCAGTCAATCAAAGTTGGAAAGCCTCCCAGCTCTGGTTGGTCTGAATCTGTCTGTAGCGCCTATTAATCATGCTAGCACCTGGAGAAGAAGCTGCCTGTGCTATTTACAAAGGAACCGTCCTTATTGATGAGGTATTAAGGAACCTCAATAAACAGACCAGAGAAACCAGACTGCATGAGGTGCTGGTACTGACTGTGGACACAGGGCATCTCGGCCTGGCTATCAGGTTTTTGGTGGCACTGTGAGGAGACTCAGGAGACAAATATTCTTAGATAAGTATTCACCAACTATCGACTCAACTGATGGGATACCCAGAGCTCTCTAAGACGGCACTTATTATCTAGCACTGGCCTCTAAATTTGGGAAGTTTAGGCCCCCCGAGTTCCAAACCGACTGTGGACATTGAGGGAATCTGCAACCTATTTAATGAATGTTATGTTTAAATTCCATACTTTTAAAATAATATTTTTATAGATTTATTATTATTATTATTATTTATATTTATATAAAATATACTTTCATAAAAAATGTTTTTAATGTTTAGATTAAAAATGTTGTTTTATAAAAAAATAAAATACGCGTTTGGTCTATGATAGGATAGAAAGTCTACAGAATAAACAATCTTTTTCATTCTTTTTTGATATGATTTCATAGAGCTTGGAGCAAGATGCTGCAGACCACAAAGCACATTAGCTGCAACAGAGTAAAGATGGTTGATGATCATCGACACCCGCCTTTAGCAAGCAATAGAAGAACACTCACATTCCTCATTTCCAAACACAATATGCATTAATTTGGGCCAAGTTTGTAAGAAACTTTCTTCTGTGACCACTAAACATCAGAGGACATTTTATTTGTTACTTATCTGGGACTTCATTAAATGTCTACAATGAAGGATCAGAAAACTCAATGAGTTCAGCTGATAGTAGGTCAATATCTCACATTATTGCATTATTCCTTTAGACTTTTCTATTTTACACCCATCGTCTGTGTGGTCGTATTTTCATACTAAAATTGCTCAGAACATTGTTATAATCAGCGATAACCATTTGAAATGCTTACACATAAGGACCTCTGACAGAGTGGTAAAGTTAAGTTTATTAACTTTATTAATGTCCAAAATCATAATTTAAAAAATGTTGACAGCACTGACAAAACAGACATTTTGTTTTTTTTAAAAAACTACTGTGGGTTATTATTACAGGAAACAGGAAATACAATTTAACTGCCCCCATAATGAATAAAGTCCCTCAATAGCTTTATGCAGTATTAAAAAGACATACAATTAATTACCGCTTTATTAATAATGATAGTAATTAATAATGGAAACATGTATGTCACTTTTAACACTGGGTAAAACTACTGTGAGTTATTATGCTTACCATCAAACTCATGAGAACGTGAGCACACATTATTAGTAGAAGCACAGCCATATTATGCAGTCGATTATAGCTGGTCTTAGTTCAGTCCTGGGATATTATAACTAGTGGTACTTCTGTCCTGAAAACATGTATACAGTCATATAATTATGTATATAATTATATATAATTAGCTTGATATAATTTTTTGGGCAAACATTACGATCTTGGGACAGCTGTCCCAAACCCAGGAATGCTTCTACTGTACAATGAATACGAGGGGACACACGTTTGGGATCTTAGCTCTGCCCCTCCATAGCAGTTATCATTGCACTGTTGTCTGGATGGGGCTCGAATACAATCTAAACGAATCCCCAAAGCTAAAAGGGAAATAAATGACGTTTCTGGATCCAATCCTTTGTTTTGAGCCATAGAAACAATTTTACCAGAAACATCACAGAGAAGGTCGTCACAATATCCAAATCCTTTGTGGATTAACAGTGTTTAAACAGATGCTGGATTAGAATGAGAAGTAGCATGATAATGGCATAACCTTGTTCAACAGATGGTAAATGCTACAAGTTTAGAGAACTGGTCAATGTGTTAATGCTCCTTGCTCGGAAATCAGCATTTTCTGTATCTGATAAAACAATTACCTATTAAACTGCAAAGAGGTTTCTGAGAGCATTAAATGCCAGTCAGTCAAAACATTTAACCACATACCTAATATTGTCCCATCAAAAAACTCTGATCCGCCAAGGCCTAACAAAGCAGTATGCCAGCATGGGCACAGAGGGTGCATGCCAGGGGCTCCATGTCTGTGGGAACCCAGGTGCACTGCACCCTCTGCAGCCATGATAGACAGACCTATGAGCTAAGATCACTTATTCATTATTCGCAGCAGTGGTAATGTAGTGAAAAGATCATCTTAATGGGACAAAAACAAAAATGTATCATTACGATGCATCATGCTGTGTAAAAATGTATTTGGCCGCATATGTACCTTCTTCCTCGTATCCTTGCATCGTTTTTAATTTTTTGATAATGTGGGAATAAATATGCAGTAAATAATTATTCCATTGTATCAATAATTTAAAAAACATGACATAGTGTTTTACGTTTTAGATTGATGCGCACTTATATTTTACCTATGACCTAAAATGTTGGCATTGAACAGTACGAAAAGGTAACTGAACAAACGGATGCGCCAACCACAAGTTGTCCATAAAATTTGCAACTGAGACGCGGATATCGACAATATACTTAAAAAGCACCCGATTGTCAAAAATCTCTTCAAAAAGCAATTTTGCATTTGGCTCATTGGAATTAAGGGGTCGACTCATTGTTTTGTATTATAAATATATCTGTAACGGGTTAATTTTAAGATTAGAGATAAGATTATACCGACACTTGTGTTTATGTGATTATGAGGTGCCATAGACCTTATTGACCGGTGAACATTTGCACCCGGTTCAGGACATGTCTATGATACATTCATCTCAGGCATGTAACTTATTTTCTTGTGTGTGCATCACTGAAGGTCTGAAAATGTTGCTTATGTTTTTCATTTAAAACCCAATTATTAAGGAATGTGTGTCGTTTTTTAAAATAAAATATTTGTTCAATTTGATTGAGAACATTTTATTAGTTTTTTTTTTTTACTTTTTCATTATATTTTCAATATTTACATGAGGCACAATCAGCATTATAACCATACCGCCCAACATTTTAAATAGCACCAAAAACAGGGCAAATAAGTTCCGTCCTTGGTCTCGCTCTGACTCCACCCAGGCCCCACCCTGACTTCACCAAAGCCCTGCCCCCTTTTGCCCCTTAAATTAAACAACAAAAAAAAACAATATTGCCTTTATTTGCTCCTATCGGAACAATGGTAGGCTGACGAAACATAGGTACAGTCACCCAAAAGAGAGAAATCGGGACAGTTGGGGGGTGGGTTTTAACTGTGGACTAATTCTAGACTAGCATTTCATGGCTTGAGAAAAGAATTTATTTTCATCACCCATGACTCCTATGTGACCGTATACAAAATACAACACCTTGGGTTGGATCGGTTTGGTCTCGTTCAGATTTCATCAGTGTTGTGTTGAGTAGAGAGAAATTCACCATTAAGAACACACTTACATATTCATAGTTGTATTAGTTCATTTGATTTCTAGTTTATGACGTTCATGCATTTCATGTGAGAATTATTTGGATGCTTCCATAGAGACAATGAGATAGAAGCTTTTCTTTAGAGATGCGCGCTTGAAAAGTACATGCTTTCCGGTTTCAACAAAGAAAAAATAGTATAGGGGTAATGCCACAATTATTCAAGGAAGATTTCTTTTGTCTTTAGATACAATGTCAGATACTTGAATCTAGTGCTCAAAAACACAAAGGCAACACAAATGAAGGAACTTCAAGTAGTGGGGTGAAGGTTATGTTCTTGTGTAATTGTTTGCAAATGCGAATGCTATTACTGCTGTGTGGGTTGTTTCAGCAGATTTCATCTAATTGTGATCATTACAACAATAAAAAAAAACTTGAAATTGGAAGGTTGCAGGTGTCGCACGTCTGAACATCAAGTTCCTTCCACATTGTAAATGAATAGGCTGGTTAAGATGATAGAGTTGTAACCATGGTTTCCATTGCAAGCAGATGGATCATAGATGGGGAATGTACAGAGGAAAGCAAATAACTTCTATGATTTCATCATGGTAACGATTGGAAATGTTGATGGGTGGTGTTTTGGTAGTTCTGTTGTGAGGATTGCATGTTAATCAGAGTGAGAAAATATAAAGCAACATAATAATCAGATAATACAATGCTACAAAAATAAGGGTTCAGAACTCCTGGTACTTTGCAAAGTCCCCTCTGCCCCTAACTGGTGAGTCATAAGGTCCATTGATTTGTATGGTTAATGTAACACTCTTTGGGACATGGTGGCTTCAAGTGAAGATTCTCAGAGGGTCGACAAATATTCTGCTCCTCAACAATGACTATGTAGGAGGTTCAGAGAGATGGGAACCTTGATCCATTCAAGGGATCTTAGTAAACAGATAATAGAATGCTTTACTGCATCTTTAAATAATAAAAAAAAGACATCAACAAATTGTTAGACACAAAATCAGAAGGTGAAACGTAATGCCTTCATCCTGGGTATATCAATTATATATAAATATATAATAAGTAAGATATATTATTCGACTTGTCATAATCTCTCATGTGTAAAAAGAATCTTCACCCCAGTGTCTCCACAACAAGGTCAAGAATGACCAAAGCTTTGCTTTCCTTAACTCAAGGGAGCCCCATCTTTGCCTATGATGATTGGTGACAGAAAGGACACAGTTAGACATTGTAGTTTGAAAATGATTGTACACAATATTGAAATTCGCCACTCGCGGAGAGGCTTTTTAATGAAAGAAGGCACCGCTGCTGCATAAACACCTTTAAACATTAAAAGGTGATAAAGCGGCCATCGGCACCAGGCAGGGTTTCAGAAGACGCGCCCGCAGATCAAGTTTTTTCGTGTCCTGGCTTCTCGATCGATCGATGATTAACTATGTAAAAACTCATTTCCTGGTCTTCTCTGCACTGTAACTGGTGCCCGGCAGGTAATGTGCACAATATCTAGGTAATAAACAAGATTTCTGCACTTTTACTGTAACAAATATACAACTACTAAGAGTCAACTGAAGATGGAATGACATAGTATGATGGTAATAATGACATATAGCCCATAAGAGAGCCTATAACATCATTGATCAATGTTATCAGCATAGCTATCATCTTACATTGCATATTGGAACTTATTACAGGGACACTCATCATCACAGCTTATGTTGCAGATATGGGCCTAAATTTACTAAGCAAAGAGATTGAAATGTAGGAATGTTGCCGATAGCAACCAATCAGATTCAAGCTCACCCTGCTTAGTACATTTAGGCCATGGGGTTACTTGTGGAATTGGTGAATTGGGAATCAGTAAATTTTAGTAATATCATTTATATTATTGACTCTATTGTTCTTTGTCTTTAAGGATATTGATGTTTAACATATTGAATAAATGTGGTTATCTTCCACATACTACGTACACCACATGTTGTCCTGAGGTATCGTAAATGGGCGTTTTTCATCTTTGGTTAGAAAAAAGAAATTTTAAAAGCGCTAATATATATCGGATATAAGGGCAATCACGTGCTACTTTTGCAAATAGCACGGTCATTAAATATACAGTAGGACGTGCATATCCTACTCTGTCTTTTCATTTGACCTTTCATTATTTAAATATAAAAGCTCTCTTATTGTGACTATCTAATATTTGGTTTAGTGATGTTTGATTAAACAGTGTGTGGCTGAGTTCTGTATATTTCCTCCTACTCTCCTTGATGTTCCTCTATATTTAGACATGACAATACTGTATAGCGTAGAGCGTCTTTAATAATTGTAATGTGTTGGATGCTCTTAGTATGCTTTTGTCACTTGTCAAATCTAGATAATTGTTTTCTACTGCTATCCTTACTCAACCTGTGAGATCATCTCCCAAGATTTATAGTTCCAAAAACACATTTTTACCTCTTATTTTGATATCTTTACATTAATAAAATAAAAATAGTATATATATATATACACATACATACACACATACATACACACACAGAGTATATATTAGCACCTATATTGAATTTATAAAATTAAGAACTTGAAAAGATTTCTTAAACTAATACTATGTACTATGAGACAACTACTTTTACTATATTCAAAGTCAACGTAGATGCCCTGGAAGTCATCATAAATAATAATAAATAAGGATTATTATATGTGTGGATAATTAAAAAGAAAGCTCTTGGTTACATTGTTTTAATATCTAAAACATAATAATCAGCATTACAAAAATTCTGAATATTTACAAATATCAAACCCCTTCCCACAGTCCATAGTTGAATAAATATGGTGGCGTTAATTTCTATTATTTCAAGCCCGCGGTGACATCAACTGACTTTAGATGTCATAAATCTGGTAAATTTTAGTGCAGATTCATTTTATTATTCAGGAAATCGCGCCAAACCCTTTACCCCAGGGGGTATAAGGAAAAGAGAATTATTTCTCAGAGGTAAAGTTAAACTCTATGGGCGGGTTGGCCAAAGATGTATTATGTATGTATTGATTGTATGGTGGAGTGATCATCCCTGATGAGGCATATAAAGAATCCTAACAGGAAATGAAGATTCTTTTTGCTTTAGATTATCCTCCCCCCCTCCTTATTTAGGCAAGTCTTTGTTATTAATTGTTCTTTAAAGCAGCTGCATTGTTGTTATTTTGTTGCTGATAGTTATGATATTGGACACGGGTGGTGGTTGAGCAGTGGTGGCACTCAGGATTATAAAGTGATCCACCATATAGAAGGATTGGTTGGAATTAGGCCTCGGCTGTGTTGGTAGTCTCAGTTTAGTTTAATTTTAGGATTAAAAGCTCTTCTGGTCAATTTAAAATTGATACAAACTTGAAATATCAAACATATTTATTGATTTATTGATTGTTTCTATGGGAATCCATTTATATATCTTCTGCTCTACTATATATGCCAACAAGACCAAGTGTAGACAGAGTGTAGACAGAGTGTATATTTAGTTTGACACTTTGTCATTTGTTTATTCCACAGTGAACTGTTTATATTATAAAATCTTCACATGTTGATATGTGGGACTTGTGTTTATGTTGTTTTTGCACTTACCTGTAATATGATACAAGGTTATGCCCTGTTAATCTATTAGAAACTCTCTATATAATAGGAGCTTTTATATATGGTATTTAAATACTGAACTAAGAAACTATGTGTCTGTCTGCCGACCTACCTACATAAAAACATACCTATGAAACCAGAATTGGAAATGATTTATGATGTCCCTATTACTATTATCCTTGTAATACTTATTTTAGTATTCATTCTACACCATATATTTAGCCAGAAGCTTTAACCAGGCAAAGTATACAAGAAAAACGAGTCGCTCATCAGCACTATTGATTAAGTCATTTTTAGATCTTGATTAGAAAAAGACAAATAAATTTGCTGAATTTACAATGAAACATGAAGGACTGATAGTAAATCAATCCACCAAGCAGCCTCTATATGGAACGCATACACAGAGATTGCGGTTTCTCTTATTACTGTTAACCTTTATTTATAAAATGTCAACATATTCCACTGCTCCCCTCTATAGGGAAATACAACAACTATATTGTGTATTAAAAGTAATATAAAAACATAACGTGAAACCAAAGGTCAAAAGTGGCTGCTCACCAAACCTTATAGGAAATTATACAAAACACACAATTTTACAAATGTTCACTTTCTGTTTTAAAGGAATTACATCTCCAAAGTAAACACATAAGAGGTAAGACTGAGACAGGGGTCTCTTCCCTGCCCAAACAAGGAATGGCCCTTCCAGTCTGCCTAGTTTAGTTATCACCTTCCACAATCCACATTAAGATGTATAATCTTACTACATCGAACTTGGTGTTGCCAACACTTAAAAGTCTGACACTAATGCTAAATCTTTCTGCAGTCTAACCGTATTTAGTACTTAGCCATTCATGTGGCATTGAGTCAAGAAATGTAGATCAGGGCAAGATTTACTCAGACAGTTTAGGGGTACTACACTCGGGTGGCATAAATGGATTCTATCAAGTCCACAGCAGAGCCAATTGTCAGTACAGCCTACTCTGTTGTATCTTCAAGTGCCCTCCATCACTTGTAACCCCCCCACCCCCCACACTTCAGTCCTCCGCAGCTCCCGATTGTCCGCATCCCACAGCAATGGGGGATTGTAGGTGGAGGGGGATTACCGGCAAGGGGGTCCTTTTCATTTTTTTGCCAGGACCCCGCAAAGCCTAGGGCCACCTCTGATTTTACAAAACTGCAAAAATGGAAAAGTAGAGATGTTCCCAATGGAAACCAATCAGATTCTAGTGACATTTTTAGGATGCAATAGGACAACAGAAGATAGAATCTGATTATAGACCCAGATGTCACAGTAGAGTCAGGAAGTGATGATGTGAAGTGTGGCAGCCGTCACTGTTATTACGCATCCTTAGATCCGGCGCTGTCAATCAGAAATTCATTGGTAACTGAGAAGGAGGATTTGAAGTTAACAATAATGGAACTTTGACAGCAGCAGAAATCCCTTATGAATTCACTATTCATGTCCTGGGTGGAGGGTAAAGGGCACTAATAGCCCAAATTGCCAACCCACAGAGTCTGTACACTGGAAAGAGGTCAAACGCCAAATAAATATATTATACGTTTTAATGTGTAATCAGAACATACTTATAGTGAAGGAAAATTAAATCACAGGAGCAAAGGAGAAAGACATTGAAAGCAACACAATAATACTGTTTTATATATCTTTTATTTCTAATTATAGCTAATTATATATATATGACAGATACAGAAAAGTTAGAGTGGACTCAGTCTCCACAGCGACCGATCTGTCTTTGAATATTATCTGTTCCTGCTGCTAGTCAAGACATTTGCAACCAAATGAAATGTTGGCATTACCATAGTAACGCACAATCCAAACGAGAGAGGGGAAGAAAGAAAAAAGTTTACATCCCAAGTAAAATATTCACCGATAAACATCTCCTCCGCAGCGAGCCTCCTGTGTGACTCTTTGCAGTACTTATCTAATGTTGACATTTTACACGCAAGTTTTCTTGCAAAATCCATTAGCCAGGGCTGTTATCAGAAAACATACCCCGTTAGCGTTAAAAAAATAATATCACATATCTGAAGATCTGTGTCACAGGAGTGAAGGATAGGAATGAAGACTATGACAGCAGAGGAAATTGCCTGCGCCAGTAACCTCCGAATGCGGCTTACCTTTAGCGAGTAGAGATGTAGGTCGATAAAAATTAGAAAAAGAGGTTTATTGAGTAAGGGGTTAAAGTGAGTTTCCCATGCAATGATGTGAAGATGAGTGACACATTTACTTCATTAGATAAATGAAAGTTTAGCCACTGTCACTTGTTGTAACAAATTTATTTTGTGAAGAGAATAGGAATGTGGCTCATTAGATCGAAGGTCCCAATATCGGGGTCATTTCCAGCAATCATACAATTAACAGCTATCAAGAAAGACGATTCCGACATACACCATTCATCAGCTAAAGGATGATTGCATCCCTGAGCTGAGAGGTAGGTTCCCTTATCCCAGGGTTGCCTACTTTTGAAAAATCATTTCAGGGAGAAAAGTAAAACGCCAAGAGGCGGGCCCAGCGACACCAAGGGGCGGGACCAGTGACCACGAAGGGGCGGG
>JABWIB010006847.1:17631-29579 GCA_016617825.1 Platyplectrum ornatum
TCTATCTATTATCTATCTATCTTTTATTACCAGGTTGTTATCTAGTGCAGAGGTTCCCAAACTCTCTCAGTTGAGGCACCCTTAGGGTCTCCATAATATTTCAAGGCACCCCTAAGACACAATCATTTTGTACGTTTTTGAGTCAAAATCATGTAATAACTATTCAGGTAAAAGCAGAAATACAGAAATAGGTAAAAGCACAATACATTTGTGATTTGTGTTTCTAAGTAACACTAGCAATGTTGCACCATATCAGAGAAAACATTCCACGGCCCCCAATGAGAGTGTTGCGGCACCCCTGGGAGCCACGGCACACAGTTTGGGAAACACTGATCTAGCGCATTACATTCCTTTTCCTTTTCAATTTCAGCAATCCTTACGATATGAGTGGGTGGTAACAGGCTGAATGGGTGGCTGGTTGAAAACCCACAAGCTTACACTCTATGGGATATTGGGGATTGATACATAGTGGTATTATATATAATACAATGGAGCAGCAGGATAAATTGCAGGTATGGACAATAGGGAGGGGGATAGCATCCCCTAATTGTATAAGGGATTAGGTTGGAATAGGTGGGTTAGCTTTGGAGGTGCCATGGAGTCCAGATCTGGTAAAAGTTAGATACTTCACCTAGCTGTTACTGTTGGAACTGCAACCTTTACTGACATCATGGTGGGAAAGCATATTAGCATGCCTTCGGGATAAATACAGTGCCATAAAGACGCACTACTCTACATGGAGCCCAGTGTGGTCCTCAGTCACGAAAGAGTTAATAAGCCGAACAGATATATAACAAAGCATGAAAAATCATTTGAATGTATTCCTAAATATAGATAAAGGAAAATCATCCTGACATTCATTGGATTTTAAATTACCATAATCCAGCCATTAAACAAATGAGACTAAATCATTTCTGAATGGAATCCAGTTTGGTTTTCGTCTTTTATCCGTGGCTCTTTGACACATCGTCTACGGCAGCTATTTAGTAAATGCGGAGTTTTATCATAGACGTTACATACTTCTCCGTCTACTCTCTAATCTCTCTCTGTAGTCGCCTCCTCTCCGTTGACTTTCTACAGGGCGGCATTTAATGGCTCTGATAAAGAAGCCTTTTAGATATGATTGAAAGTCATTACCATAACATGATTTGGTTTTCATTTTATAGAAAGACTCCGGAAATACACCAGCGTGTCTTTATTGCTTAAATTAGGAAAATTACGTTAAATCCTCGATTCGAAGAATCTAGATGAGAGGAAGCATGGAGAAAGCCAGCGATTCTCCTGACAGATTCTCCATTACACTGTCTGTTTCAAGGAAAATGACAAAACTCAATGTGGCTGTAGACAGAGATGAACGACATCTAATGTACACAGATAAGTCCTCACTCCATGATTTAGAAAATGTTATTTTCTTTATATTATAATTATATTCAAGTGATATCTATCTATCTATCTATCTATCTATCTATCTCATGGCTATCTATCTATCTATCTATCTATCTATCTATCTATCTCATATCTATCTATCTCATATCTATATCTATCTCATATCTATCTATCTATCTATCTATCTATCAAGCTCATATCTATGTATCTATCAAGCTCATATCTAAATATTTATCAATCTCATATCTCTTATCTATCTATCTATCGGTGATGGCCAAATTCTCCGCAAATTTTATAAACCACAAGTATCAATCATGTGGTACGAGTAAAATATCATATATACATATACATCCACTTCAGCTTGAAATGGAAAGGCTAAGAATCTTTATTGGGCAAATTCCATTTTTTGTAATGGTTATGGTATTTATCACTATTTATTTTGCACATTGTCCTCGTTATCGAACATAAAATTTGTGTAAAATGTCTAGTCAGCATTTTCATTGGGAATTTTTTTTTCATTTATTTGCATCTGGATGAGGAACTTCTCCCACAATGTTCGATAATTCGTAACCGTCCACAAAAGCCAATGCTCATTCTCTTTGTGTTTCAGTCGGAATCTTTTAATAATTTGTTTAGTAAATTCAACGTAAATCTTATTGAAATCATTAAAAAAGTTAGAAAATTGAGTTGAAATGAATTTATCCTCATAAACATTGTATTCTCCAACATAGACAATCAATATCCAAAGACTTTTCCAAAAGGTTTTCCATTATTGAACAATAACGACACAAAATAAAGAATTAATAGGCAGATTGTTCATAATGAGAAAACCACAAAACATAGAACACGAGTGCGAACCGGCGTCCAAGTATCAGTGTTCAATGTGCTTATAATCTCCGCCGCTTACAGCTGGTCAAAAACCGAGTGCAATGGATGCCAGAGGGCTGAGATATTACACTGGCCACTTGTCTGGAGTGGACATATGCCCTGTGGCTAAAGCCGTGTTCTAGTGATACGCGTGGCGTGCCAGCGCTCTCTCCGGTCTCTCACTTGGCCCTGGTCGCATGGCTGTGACAGATGGGTCCTCCGCACAGCTGCTTTTTCTCTTTTACAACTAATAAAATAAATGAATCTATAATGTGTCCTGTCCATCAGCGCTCAGATTCGGAATGAAGGTTACCGTCATGATATCTCAGTCTCTGGCTCATCGTTCCTCTCTGGTAAATGATTTAGGGCAGGTAATAGCCGCAGGTTCATTAGAGATGCTACAAACATGGCATTGATGTGGAAACAGATCAGACCTGGCTGCATATTAGGTCATTGTTTTCCAACACGTCTGAACAGCACATGGGTCTATGATCGCGGGAACTTTTATTTTAGGATGTTTTTATTATTATTTTGTAAAAAACTCTATTTGTCTGTTTTACCTTTAATATGGATATATATTAACATACATACATAACGCTTATTATACATAATCTGTCCCAAATCCCCCTCTCATCCAATCATGGCCCCCCAAGTGCTGCCGATATTATGACACCTCATTGTGAATTAAATAGGGCTTAATTTCAGGGTAGGTTTTCTGTACAGAAATTGTTTTTTGGGAGTTTTTATATTCTTTATATACTATTTGTTTACATTCATTAAAATGTCTTCATTTAATGGAGATGGAAGCGATCACATCATTTTTAACCTTTCAAATAAAGTACAATACATTGTATAAAACTAATTTTGCCATCATATATGTCCAGGGGTAGACAACCTATTACTTAACCTACACTTCCCAGCATGCTTCGTCAGGTGTCATCTGTGTCTATGCAGTTAGAGGATGCTGCAGGCTGCCTACCTCTGGTATATGGTGACATGGCAGCAGTTACCTGTGCTGGTAATACAGGTTCACATTGGCGCCCTGGCAATATAAACTATATATATATATATATATATATATATATATATATATGTTTTGGTCTTTGTCAAATTATTGCTCAGACCATATAACCCCTATGGTGTTTTTTGTCCTGAAAAAAAAAATAAGACAGTGTCTTATTATCGGGGAAACATGGTAAAATCAGTTACAAAAAGCACTGAAACCTGCTATCGAGTAACTATTTCTCCCATGATGCTTTGCAATATGCCAACCACCCCTCTGTTGTTGAACCACCATATTGGAAACTGTAGTTTTGAGGAACACCGAGGGCTAGATTTTCTATACTGTGGAGATGTTGCCTATAGCAATCTCCACTACGCAACAGGAACGTGCGAGATTGATTGGTTGCTATGGGCAACATCTCTTTTCTTTTTCCACCGTTTAATAAATCTAGCTGTGAGTGTCAGTTTGACAACACAGCCTCTAGTGTACATACAAATAAATGGAGAATGAAAACCCCTTTTACATGCTGAATACTTTCTATTATAGTCCGATTTCTGTTGACATCGAAAAAATCAATGTGTGGTTTGTAGCAGCTAATATTTGTCCCATCATTTG
This sequence comes from Platyplectrum ornatum, assembly GCA_016617825.1. Classification (NCBI taxonomy): domain Eukaryota; kingdom Metazoa; phylum Chordata; class Amphibia; order Anura; family Limnodynastidae; genus Platyplectrum; species Platyplectrum ornatum. The sequence goes on from JABWIB010006847.1 coordinate 21,503, forward strand.
TAGACGATAAGATGTGACTATGAGACGTAGCTGTAGTGAATTTACTCCCAGAATTCATCTTATTATCTGTAATAAATGACATTTGTTCCGTACGAGGATTTATTTCCGCACTGACACAAATAAATGCATTAAATCAGCGCTAATCATTGCAGCAGCGGCTTCTAGGGCCCGTGTCCGTGACTGTGATGTAGTATTAGTGTGAGTTAAACAACAGGAGACAAAAAAATAGTAAAGAAATATAAAAAGCTGTGTACAAGAAGAAGAAGAAAGTTATTTGTTCCGGAGAAGTCTCATTCGTTAAGTGAACAGAGTTTTTGTCATTTCAGCTCACTGAAAACTTTGAGTCTTGGGAGTTTATCTGACAAAACTTATAGATCATAAGAAAAGTGACAAAACTCCCAAATGATAAAGAAGAAAAAAGAATAAACTTTTATTGCGTGTAAGACAATGCACTATAAGAATCTGGGCCAAGCTTTACTAAGCAGGGAGATGAAAAAGTGGGGATGTTGCCCATTGTAACCAGTAAAATTCAAGCTCTCAGTTTCATTTTACATACTGGAGAATATGAGCTTGATTCTGATTGGTTGCTATGGGCAACATCCCCACTTTTCCATCTCCCTGTTTAGTAAATTTTGGGCCTGGATGACTAGAGCAACCTGTCCATGCAGGGAAGGGAAGGGAAACCTGTCCATGCAGTGGCGTAGCTACAGGGGTCGCAGCGGTCGCGACCGCGACCAGGCCCCTGAGCTATGTGGCCACAAGAATTAAAGGGGGATTGGAGAATGAACTGATTCTTCAATCCCTCAGAACAAAGAAGTTAAAAGTAAGAAGTGAATGCGGCACCGCAACCGCAACTACCTGGTCTGGCCATGCTGGTGCCTTTGCAGCTCTACTGTTATATCATGTAAAGTGCTGCTGACATTGTTCATGGGCCCATGAACCTTTAACTATGTTCCCTGCGTCCATGTATGTGCAGGATGGCTGCATTGTCTAGAGCAGGGTTGCTGTAATGTCGAACTGGATACATTATGCAGAGGGGCGCCTGCAGAATAACATCTTCATGCTCTTATACATGTCTTTCATCACAGGCCAGCTCAGATCTTCTAAAAGTTATGACATAAAAGAATTGTAGTTGCCCATGTTGATATTACATTAGTTGTGAGATCTAGGGGTGGAAAGCTAAATGTGGACATGGGCAAGCAAATTAACAGCACTGAGGTCATGAGTTCGAATCCTGGACCTGGTGCTTTCCTCCGGGTGCTCCGGTTTCCCCTTAAATCCCCCAAACTCACCGGCAGGTTAATGCGGTCAGGGCTCCTTTTCCCGCACCCTTTATGTCTGTCTGTATTGTAAGACTCCAATAAACAAATACTGTACATTCATTTGGTTACAGTCTCTGACTACCTTCCCAGAAGTTTTCCTCCTCAGTTGCTTCAGGATTTCGGTTGAAATNATTTTTCTCCATTTATAATGCCAATTAAAACGCAGGTAAATTTGCATTCATGGAAGTGTCGGTGTCGGTTCTTGATGAATGTCAAATTTGTCAGCGCGCGATTTGAAGAGAGCGAAGATGACATCTCACAGTCGTAGAAAAACAAACAACAAACACATCTTCAAGACATATTTACTCTCTTAAAGTAAAGACCTGACGAGCTGCACGACCACGACACATGTTGGAATGTAAAATGAGGTCTTGATCTGTTAATTACTAAGGAAGCTTAGCCAGCGTTAGAGATCTCACATGCGAAATATCATAAAAGAGATGCAGATGAACAGATTATTCATGGCTGAGCCTTTCCCCGATTCTCTATTCACTTGTAAACCTGTTCTACCATTTGCCATAAATCGTTTTACTTGTAGCGAGAGGATGCACTGGGCTGTATATGCGGAGAAAATTATGAGCAGATAAATTTCTCTTTCTGAATCGTGATCTGACAATGACGTTCTCAATTATTAGCGGAAAATAAATCTCGCAGATATAGGCGTTGTCAAACAATTCTCAAACCTGTTCTTTGGTTCTCCTCACTTATAGCCTGGCCTGAAGAACATTATTTTTTTTTTTTTTGTTTTTGGCTCGGAAGCCCCTTTTCATCTCTATATTATCGGGTTAAGAAATCAAAACCCAGAGGTCAGGTTTAGCTATCAAACACATTCCTTGGAGACCCTCTGTAAAAGTTACCCGTGCATAGCGTTCTCTCTTATGGTCTACTTTGAAGTTACAAAATTTAGCATCTGGACGACCCAGAGACCCGGTATAAATGAAATAATGTCACCCTATATATTTATTTATATCTGTCAAAGTCACCAGTCTTAGGTAAACAACTAAATCCCAGTTATTGTGTATATTGATGCTTTGATGCCTTTATTAGCGCGTTTTGCCCATTTATTTGCATTCGCGCGGGTCTGAAAATGATAAGAGACCCCCACGTTAAGATTTTAAGTAAGAGCAGTATGGAAACCTGTATATTACTAATATCCTACCCCCGCTCCCTGTGTATATAGAGCACACATGCATCACCTTTCCACCCTGCTGCCGATAAGAAGAAGCTTCATGGATGTGCACTCTATCTAGCATCTAGTACCGTGTTTCCCCGATAATAAGACACAGTCTTATTTTTTTTTCCAGGACAAAAAACACCATAGGGCTTTTTTTTTGGGGGTAGGGCTTATTTTATTGACCTGCTTCTAATCCAATCACGGCCCCCAAGTGCTGCTGATATTACCTCATTGTGAATTAAATAGGGCTTAATTTCAGGGTAGGGCTTACTTTAGACAGTTTACTGTAAAATAGGATAGGGCTTATTATCAGGGTAGGTCCTATTAATGGGGAAACACAGTAGTAGGCCCTGATCCAGAGACCTGCTTGTAGCCGCAGTCTCTGCACTTTTGTCCCCATTTCTTAATGTCATTGATAAAAAAAGAGGCAGCATAGTAGCAGCAGCCGCCACTACGCCGCCTTCTATATCAATATACTTATTATAAAAAGAGAAATAAATAGAAAATACATTTTTAAACAATATTATTTATTATGAATAAACTAAACTCACTGTTTTTGCACTTAGAAAGCAGTTCCATCTCCTCTATGAAGGACGGATGTGGAGGGCACAAACCCTGCCAGAGAACCCCCCTTCACTCATTTAAACATGCCTTGGAAGCATAAGACGGATGGGGCCTGCGCTTGTGACGCTGGTTTTCTTGCTCCCTGTTGTCAGGGCCGGTGCTAGGTCTGCCCGCGCCCTATGCAGACCTAGCACCGCACCCCTCGCTGGCAAGTGACGTGCGGCCGCACACCCTCCCGGTGTTTTTATTTGGGGGGGGGGGGTTCTTTTTTTATTTCAATGTTTTATTTAAAAAAATATTAATAAAAAAATAAAATGCTGCCGCCCCTGTTGGCCTGAACTAATGGGCGCGCCGGTTCTGCCTGCTGTCCAGGCGGTTGCGCAGCTCTGGATCAGTCCCATAGTGTTATTAATAGTAGTAGTCTATTGAGTGTTGGTGCATGTTATAGAAATGTTATGATGCCTTTAACAGTCCGAATTCTTACATTTACAGATTAATTAACACAGAAAGAGCATATGACATAATGCAAACACTTGTGACTGCAGTAACCAGGTTTCTCCATCCCTGTGAAGGTCTGTGATTAGCGTCAAGGACGCGGAAACACATCCTCCTGCTTTATACGGGCTCAGAGCTCCCAGCTGCATTGAGCCACTCAGTCTCTCCATGTGCACTGCTTCCAGTGATTGATTGACTTAGTTGCTCTCTTGATCATGAAGTGCGCTGAGAAGGACTGAATTACTGATGGATTAATCAGCGACTAATTCACATAAAGTCTGCAGCAGGAATCCCACAAATTCCAGTTTTCCCACGACAGTCTCAGAACTCAGAAAGTGAACTAGAATTGTGGGTCAGATGGGTGCAGGCAAATATCTATCTATCTATAGGGGACACTGATATTTATAATCACATGCACTGTGCCTCCAGATTACAGGAATGCACATCATCACGTACTGCTGCCGTCCCTATGGGTTGTAACATATGGCAGGAGTTGCTGTGCTTTGCATACAAATTAAACTATTGATCTATAACTCCTGGTTCCAGCGTGTTCTCGTATCAGCACCCTGTAAGCACATGTCTCTTTCTAATGCATCGTGATGTTTGCATTTCTAGTTTGAGAGAGATCATATTCTGAGGAATCTCCCCCACCCAGTGAATTATTTAGATTGTCAGCTTTTCAGCATATGTGCAACAGACAGTTGCGTTTAGCCGGGTCAGATATTTTGCACATTCATTTCCTTTTAACCATTTTTAGCCGGTTAATAAAATAAAGCTTCACAATAGTAACCACACATAGGGGTAAAGCACACTGGGATTTATGCTGGGTGCACACTTACATGTTGCAGGCGATCGGCTGGCGTGAATTATCTCTGCTAATGATCTGCAGCAGCTTCATGTCCCTGCACACAGTCTTGTTGATCGTCTACAAACAATCCCAGAAACCTTTGCTGCTGTAATATGCTGCAATGACATACTCATCCACTAGGTGTCTCTGTACTGAATTATGAATGGGAATCATTGGTCTGAAGACATTGGGGTATATTTACTAAGCAGTGAGATTGGAAAGTGGGGATGTTGCCCATAGCAACCAATAAGATTCAAGCTCTCAGGTTTATTTTACACACTGGAGAATGTGAACTCAAATCTGATTGGTTGCTATGGGCAACATCCCCACTTTTCAATCTCACTGCAATCTCACCGCTTAGTAAATATACCCCACTGTGTAAGTTCATACTGAAGTGTGTACTGATATTGAGACAGAACCTCTTGCAGCATCCATTACCTCTATTTCCAGTATATTTCCAGTATATATTACAGTGTACTACCCTGTAGATCCCATCTCTGTAATGCACTGGTAGAGTTACGCGGGGGCGGTCCTGAGAACATGCAGATTTCATTGGCCACAGTGGTTGTAGATTGGAGTAGGGTGGACGCCATTTCTATTGCCACATATCTGCCCATACGCTATGTGCTGTACATGCCAGGTCATCCGGACGTCTCATTGCCTGACGCTCAGCGAGTATTACTGCGTTCAGACAATATATATACAGGACGGGATGGGAAAAGATATTTGCTGCAGCTAAGAGTATCTAAGGACATCGCTCCTAAGGACATGTCACTTAATATGGTAACGCAATATCTGGAGCTCATTCTTTGACATATGGAGAGTGGAGCAACAGAGAGTTTAAGAAATCATAACCTCTGTCTTTCATAATATATATCAAAGTAATATAGTGCAGCGAAAATGCTTCAAAACACATCTAAGGCTGAAAAGGTTTAAAAATAACGACTTATTGGCAGTGACATAAATACTGGAAAAATGAGAATATCAAAGTATATCTTATTTGGGGCACCAATGTTTTATTCTAAATAAACTGAAATCAGCCGACACATCCTACGCTTCATCGGTGTCTTGCCCATTTGTTACAAATCTCATGTACTGCATATGTCATCGCTGCCATCCNGGTGATCCCTGACTGGGGGGGGTTCCGAACCCACCTATCTGTCCAAACTGGTTCGCTAATAGAAATTGGTGATATACATACCCCGTGCACTGTACAACAGAGTGGTGATACGCAGGGAGGATTTCCCTGGAACTCACTGGTAAAGTTACGCGGGGGCGGTCCTGAGAACATGCAGATTTAATTGGCCACGGCAGTGGTAGATTGGGCGAATTACCGGTGACAAAGAGGACTCAAAGACAACAGGATGGAGAGAGGGGTAGCGGGCCCTAGGTGTTGGGGTTCGTATAGAGCATAGAATGGGTAAGTTGTTAGGCTATGGGAAGGGAATATGCTACGGAGAAGGAATGGAGCATAGAATGGGAAAGTCATTGTTAGGCTATGGGAATGGGATATACCATATAGTGCGAGTTAGGGTTATGCTACAGAGAAGGAATGGAGCATAGAAGGAGGAGGTTAGGCTAAGGGTGCAGGGAGGGGTCTGTTTATAGAAGGGGAAGGCAACCTATTGGAGAAGGGAAGGGTTTGGGTTAGGCTGTAGGAAGGGGGAGACAGGGTTAGGCTAAGGGAAGGGTTTGGGTTAGACTGCGGGGAGGGAAGGGTGAGAATTACTATAAGAGCTTGGTAAGAACTCATCTACCATTGTCTGGGATGCCATGGCCCGTCGGCGGCTGTGCTTCTGGACATCTTCTATTGGGGTGTCTTTGTAATAGTGGAATGGTTACCAGAATATGGCTGTTCCAACCAGCAAACCACCTCCAATAGACATCCATCACACCGGTTCAGACGTTTGTTCGTTTGTTTGTGAGACGCGTCAACGTCGTGGGATGGAATTCAAAAAAATGTTCCAAAGAGAGAAAAACATCATCTGAAGAACAACATGAATATGCTTTATGCAATGTCACGTTTTCCGAGTAATATCATATTCTCATTATACAGCCCTTCATAGCTGGCATTTCATATTTACAGTATGATATTTACATTTCATTTATTCATCTCGATGCCTCTCGCGTCCATAAGGGAGAAGCTTAGGAGGTCAGCCGAAGATTTCCAGCGCAATCCCATTTATGAATAGTTTTCATGCTGCTCCACTGTCTGCACGGAGCCTGTTTATTTCAGAAACTAATAAAATGGCTGGAACAGCGAGCATCGAGATCAGACTATAATTTATTACAGGTTATAACCTACAGGGAGACTTCGGGGAAGTGTTGATTGGACAATTGCGCTGAAGCTGACTTTGAGCAGTTGTGAAACATTCTGCTTCCACAACAATATTAGAAAACTGTATATTAAATCCAAAGCATCATATTTATTCCTTATGTCAGGAAGAACAACAAGCGGACCCCAGAGCCATCACCTGCACATCCACTGGTATAACGAACGTGAGTGAAGAGAGGAAGAACTGCTACTGAGCCAGAGGAGAGCGGTGCCTGNGGCAATCACTCATCCTCAACTCATAGACAACAAGTGAAGGATGACAGCTTTATTATCTTGACCGCAGCTGACAGCTTGACTCTATCTGTATATACGTAAAGCAGTCATTGGCTTTCATCCACTCTGAGTAGACACCTCCCACCAATACACCTACCGGCCCCCTTGCCACAATTACTTAACATTGGCCCAGGTGTAAGTTCATTCTTTTCTATCTTGTAACTCTTGTAATATGACTGCAGTTACAGTATTACACTATGGTGTCTTTTTCCTTTATTAGATATGTTATTTGAACTAGTATCTGCCCATTGGATTGTAAAAGGCCCCTGGGGTGCCGCAACGCTCTCATTGTGGTGCCATGCAATGTTTTGTCCAATGTGGTGGCACATTGCTGGTGTTACTTAGAAGCGCAGTGTTACGTCTTGTTTGGGAGCTACACAAGATTTTAACTGAGAAAGTTTGGAAACCACAGTGTTACACTGTTACACTTAGTCCTCATATTCATTATATATTCAGCATGATATGTTTATATATTATATTCTATTATGTCATACGAGGCTTTTGTACATTGTAATCTATGATAAATAATTACACGAGATGCTTAGCATAGAGGCATCAAAGCAGAAATCTAATTTACTTTTTATATAACATGACAATTCTCAGCATCAAGGAATTGACACATTTGAAGTATGATTTTTTTTTTTTTACTTACAAAGCAAAATAAGGCGAATCCTCCAGAGTCATCCGGCAGATTGCAATAAGGTTCTGATGTGCCCTTTGCCTTTTAATTTTTCCTTCTTTGCAAAATGTGGATTGTAGTTTACATTGCGATGTATAATATGCTAAGATGTCATTTCAAGCGACCAGTGTTATTAAAGTTAATAATTATGAGGTTGGAAACTAGAACCAAATCTATGCATAAGCGCTTGCTGATATTTCTCGCCAGGTTGTATTAATAGGTGGCTGGTAAGGTTAGCCCTAACCCACCCCTTCTACACTCCATCCCCTCCTCACATCCTAACCCTCCCCTTCTACACTCCATCCCCTCCCCACATCCTAACCCTAACCCTCCCCTTCTACACTCCATCCCCTCCCCACATCCTAACCCTAACCCTCCCCTTCTACAC
>JABWIB010006849.1:6368-20174 GCA_016617825.1 Platyplectrum ornatum
TAAATTTGGGTTGGTATAGTTCTAAATACACAATGGGGCAGACTGGATGGGCCATGTGGCTCTTATCTGCCGTCACTTTCTATGTTTCTATGTGACCAGTCCGGGCCCATTAAATATAGTGACATCCTCGGGCCTCGTAGCTTCCACTATGGCTGCTATGGCGGTAGTTCTGTCACTGGCTGGGGCCTTTTCCACTTCGTGGCTGTCACTGTGATGCCATCGTGCTGTATAGATACCGTCCTTGTGGATGGGCTCTGAAGTGAGACAGTGGGAGCGGATCTCTTCGGCCTTGGTATCATGCCATGGTGAGAGTTATTATTTATGTCCTGGGAATGGCGTGACTGCCCTTTATGGCCGCCTTCATCATACATTAATACAGCTGTGACCTTGTACGTGAAAGGAATGCAGGGATGTATTGATGCACAAGGGACAATTTTAAACATTAATGGTTTGATATACGACCTCTGTACCCAGTATGTCCTCTCATGTGGCTGTAAATATCTGCAGACATTTTACATATAAATATTACAGAATGTTTGTCTGATTCCAGAAGTTTTACTTTCACAGCAGGGATACGGAAAGATAATAGACATGACGTCCTCTGGTCTGGTCATCTATGATGATTCCCCCATCATTATTGGACCACCTGCACATAAGCCACATATAAGTCTTAGTGGCTTTTATTTCATTTTAATGGTAATTAATCCATTACCCCGGCAGTGGGATAGGTTGCTATGGGCAACATCCCACATTTCAATCTTTAGGCCCTAAACTGCAGAAGAAAAAGGAAGTCTGGCAACACGAGAGATCGCTGGCTTTCTCATATGTATGGCGATATTTTTTTGATCTATAGTTAAGTCATTGAATATAATATTAATAGAAGAAGTAGAACATTGCACAAAGAAAAACAAAAGTCCCTTTGTCAAATAGTTCTCTTTTTTAAATTCCTGTTTTCAATAAGACACGTTTTAGTAATATATACTGTGCATATATATATTAAAGTTTACTTTATCAGCATTTGTGGTCAGCTATGTAAGCGTTCCCTATGCCTTATCAAAGGTTATGGAACAGAGATGTGGAACATTGATGATCTCGGTTTAGCTGTAGGACGGCTATTTCCTTCGTTGCTGTTGTTGCACATGTACATATGGGCATAACAATAATAAGAAGCTATATCTGCTCAGGATCCATGACCAGGATCTGGATGACTCTTTGGCCTTGTTGACTTCTCAGGTTCCTTGGCAGATGTAATTCCATCTCTTGGTCATCTCTTGGTGTGTGGTAGGACAGGCCCCCTGTGGTTTCTGACCAAGTCAAGGTAGAACCTCGACAAGGAGCTTAAAGTGTACGAAATGTATATTATTCTCAATACGCTATGACCATACAACTATTCACGTTGTACACGGATCCAGAGTTATAGATTGAAATGAATTCAAATTTGTCTTGACAGAGGGGTTTTGTTGAATTTTAATGTATAGGTGTTCCTTCTTAATCAGTACTGGCTTTACCCGCATGGAAATAACGCAATAAGCAGGGTCAGCATTTCCATTAGGTAAAGGTCAGTAACGGTAGGAGAACTGGTGGCAGTGAGAGGGAGGCGCGACTGTGCCTATGACACCCCCATTAAGCCAACGCGGGCAGGCGTTTAGGGCCTCGGTGGTTTTAAAGCGGCGTGACGTCATCACGCTGCGTCATTCTCCGACAGGGTGCCCAGACACTAGGCAATATGACTATTTTCATTGCGCCCATCTTCATGTTTAAGTTTGCTACCCAACTTCTAAAAGAATTAGCGTGAGAATACATAGGCCTATGTGTACAGAGAATAAGAGGTTTCTATGAATGATGGTGCAGCAGGTTGGGTTCTCCTCGCACCGGACCTGACAGCATCGTTCATACAATTTACATGAACTCACATGCCAGCCTATGTCCTGCAACACCATCCGAAGATTGACTTCAACCTTCATTGTTCGCGCATGTACAAGGAAGATGGCCCCTATGTTACCGGACATGCGTACATATCAATTTCCAGCTTTGCGACCACTAATGGTTGTCGTTTTGGACATTTTATTTATCACACCTTATCAACCCCTATTATGATGGGGACTGGACGGCATCGGGAGGGTCACTTTTCATCTCAGCTCATGTAAATCACTGCCTCAGCCTTGATCATTATGATGACACCAAGCCCCACCCATCTGCAGCAAAAGATAGTCTTTTGTCATCCAGGGGGTGTGGCTTTGGGTGTCATTTACATAAACCATGCCCCCTACCCAACCCTTATCTCTGGTTTCTTCCAGGAGTTAGAAACCAAATGTTCACAACACATATAATAGAATGTAAGCTTGCGAGCAGGGCCCTCTTCCCCACCCATTCTGTCTGTTACCACCCAGTCTTAACCATGTCTTATTGCTTGTTAAATTGTAAAGCGCTACGTAATCTGATGGCGCTATATAAAAACCTGTTAATAAATAAATAAATAAATAAATAATATATAATACATATACACAGTCACATGTAATTGTTTAGTGTGGAGGGGTGGAGCTTCTTGTGTGATTGACAGGTTTGGACTTTGAGCAGAGGACCTGAGGAGAAGTATGGTTGCCAGTATTAAATAAGAATGTCTTCATTTCAGCAGGTCTTTGGGGCCCTTATATATATATATACTGTGGAAGTATAACATTATTTAATAATTAAATAAGTAAATAAATACATTTAAGAAAAAAACAACAAGTTTGTGGTGTATTTTCGAGGCCTGGCTGGTTTGCCTCTGTCACATAGGAAGCAGAGCGAGGGGTGAGATGTAAAGGTGTTAAAACTCGGTGTACTTATGATATCAGCAGAATGATGAAGATACGAGTGTTTCGTGTGATGCACAAATGTCATAGTAACAGTTCTGCAGACATCAGTAGAGCTTAACCACACTGTGAACTGGCCGCAGCATAGCATGACTTGCTTTCATGGTGCGATCATAAATATAGATATAACGTAGACCACTGTATTGCTGTACTGGTCTGTTGGTGGGTCCAGATTACCAGTGGTGCGCGCCCTCATAGACTATATAGAGAGGGGGGCCTGGGGCACTTGACACTCTTTTGACAGAGATAGGTCCGTGTGACAGGGGCCTTGGTAATGTTGAGCTCTGGTAAAAAATTCTTAAGTCCCCCTACCCCACAGATTATTATTATTATTATTATTATTATTATTAAGATAAGCCAATAAACAGGGTTGCCCAAATCATTTGTGATGTGGATATGTCTATAGCCTTCTAATCTCTCCCCTTGTGTGTCTCCAGCTGTCCAGCTCCAAAATCTATCCCGTTAATGTGCTTAGACATTCTTTACTTACCTTTGTAGTCTCCCCTCTACTCCTCTCCCCTGTGACACTCTCTGCTCTGACACATCACAATCTGTAAGTCCTGGCTAACAGTAGCCATGCCTTGATAGGTTATATAGACTTCTGCTGCTGCTAGTCAAGGGGGGGGGGGGGTCTGTGCAGCCCATTGGGAGACAGTCACTGTCAGCCTGGTGCAGGTACCCCCAGCAGACCTGGGTCCGGGTAATTTGTTGGACCATTCCATGACACCTCTAAGCGCCAGTGTGGCACTAGACAAAGTATTGTGCAACATGTTCAGTGTCCCTTTGGTTTGTTCAGTTTTGCTGATATTAGTTTATCATATGCCATTATCTCTTATTATCTCTTATTTACGTCAGTCATCTTTATCACATTTAGACGGTGACAGTAACACGATGTGGTTATTCTCCATCTCTGTCTACTATCTCATAAAAACAGATACAATGCTACTTGTGGCATCCTGGCAATGTCTTCTGCATAGACGCAGTGTGTATCCTTAGTCTTATGGAATAGGTATAGGTAATGCAGGGCAATGGCTGTACAGCCTCGGAGATGAAAAGGTGCCGATGCCCCTGATGTATGATGAAGGGTGTCTTCCCATTCACATCTTCCGATCCGTCAGCTGGCCGCGCCGCGCCACATACCTGCATGGAAAGGTCTACACACGCTCTTTACTCTGAAAGCTTCACCACAAGAGAAGTCACTGAGCCATTGTAACACCTGAATGTGGTGCACAAGATAACAAAACAGAAGAGTCATGTTTAAGAAAAAGTGAAAACTATTGTAATATTATTTCCCTTTTACAAGAATACATATATTACACAGACTATACACATATATAGTACACACAATGTATATACATATATTACACAGACTGTACACTTATACTGTACATACAATGTATATACATACATTACACAAGAACATACATGTATACTGTACATACAATGTATATACATACATTACACAAGAACACACACATATACTGTACATACAATGCATATACATACATTACACAGACTATACACATATACTGTACATACAATGTATATACATACATTACACAAGAACATACACGTATACTGTACATGCATGCATATTCATACATTACACAACAACATACACAAATACTGTACATACCATGTATATACATACATTACACAAGAACATACACGTATACTGTACATACAATGCATATACATACATTACACAAGAACATATACACTACATACAATGCATATACATATATTACACAAGAACATACACATGTACTGTACATACAATGCATAGTGCTTATTAATGGCGCTGTAATCAGAGTAAAGCCAGAAACACACTAGAATGAATTAACGCTGCCGATGCCGAGGAGGTGGCCGATAATCAGGTGATTTTTGAAATGGTCCTGGGAAATGGTCCAGATATTGGCCCCTACTGAGGGCCTACTAATATTAACAGGAGACTCTAGCTACTGATTGGCTGCAAAGATCTTCAGTCTATCTCTTTACTGATTGACTGCACCAGACTCCTATCAATAGGAGTTTCCTCGTCTCGACAGCAATAATGCAGTAATTGAAGCCTGAATCTCTTGCAGAATGCACAACTTCTATTACTGTATGATTGCTGTACTTGCCAATAATTACAGAGTCGTACAGATGGAGAAACACCAGCCAGAGGGAGGAGGCAGAGGGTCCCACAGGCGATACTAGAAGATATTGTCCCCTCTGGATGATCATCAACCAGGAATACCAAACGATCAGATTATCATCCCAGAGCTATTCTGAAACAATAATCTGAGGTTTCAGAAATGTATTCATGATAATTAAAGAATTGGCACAATAATCACACAGGTGTGTGGCCAGCTTCAGTCTGATATCAATAAAAGGGATTTACCTTGAATAAGGATCAGCTGATTCTCTGCAATCTTATTGCCTCTTTATATTTCATCTACACAAGTATGAAAGGTAATTAAATCCACTTTAGTTGAAGAAGGGCAAAATATGTAATATACATATATATATATATATATATATATATATATATATATATATATATATATATATATATATATATATATATATATATATATTACACATATATACATAGTGAGGGTGATCATCCGGCATTTTGTGTTCATTGCATATGCAAATTGGTGCATCGCTATCCGAACCAGGACTGATGCTAGGTCTGTAGGTGCCAATGACGAGCCTGGGCACATCCCTCACATGCACGATAGCGTAGAATTATATTGAAGTGGGGTGTCTAAGAGATTGTTCATTGCGGTCCGGGTCCTCCTACATTTATGTAGAATTGCTTTCCTCCTAGATCTATTTCTGCCCTGGTTTAGGGAAACACACAAAGGCTGAACACATGGAAGATGATATTCTGAGCATAAATAATACTTCTCATAACCTTGGTAAAGTCCAAACTGCTCAGATACATGACTCTGTGTTTAATATCCGGCTACGATTCATACATAATATAAACATTATAACACTGTCAGAGGGAGATATATGGACTCATCGTTCCAGTTCATATGGGCAGTTCTCCAATTTGGTTTCTGGTCACAGCCAGCTAACCAATCACCCCCTCCTTGCCCAGGGATGGAGATATGGTTAGATAGGGTATTCTTAAATATGGAAGGAGCCCAAAACACGTCATGGGGTCCAGATAACCACGCTGAGGAATTATTATTATTATTAGCCTGTTCACATTTGCTCTGAACATCAGTCTCCGCAGAAAGCTTGGTTGCTTTTGGTTACTGATGACCATAGTAATTGTGGCAATAAGGTCCCAGGGTGATCATTTCTAAGAATCCCGATGGCGTGTGGTGGCAGAACAATATTCCGCAATAATGTGGAGCAATTTCTATGCCACTAGTTAAAGTAAATTGTGAGGGCCAGGGCTTGAGGAGCAATAATACACAAAAAGAGCCTTCAGTCCGACAACCCCAATGGGACTGAGGTGAAGTATGAATTTTCGTGAAATTTCTCTGCGTTCAAAGCATCCAGTCGGAAGGTCCGATCTAGTTTTACATGATTTAACAACGTTAATGGACCGTACACACTGGTAATAGGTCAGCACATTCCGTCATCTACTATAGGAACTGCACAATCGTTGTATTATGGTACGTTCGAGGCCAGTAGCTTATTCTTAGTTATGAAACACAGTATGGTTTACTCTGGTGATCAGTGATCGGAGGATGATAAACCCGCACAGGAAGCAGAGCCATAATCTGTCATGGTGCTGAAAGCTCTCGGGGCGCCAGTTCTATCAGGTTCTATGCAGTCAGTCATGTATAAAGTCTATTAACAGTACAGTATATGTCATATAGGAAGGAGAAGTCACGAACACCATGGCAACGTTTCGGAAATAAACAGCCCGGTGGTGAACACAGAAGTGATTCAGGGATTTTAACCACTTAATATATATTAATTATTTTTTTTTTATATAACATATTAATGATGTGCGACTTCCGACTGCATGAAAACATTTTAATAATGGGACCCTGCGGCCTCCTCCGAGGTTTATGCTGTTGCTCCGCTTTCCCGACACTAAAAGGACATCACAACATCAAATGTTGTGTTTTTAGAAATTAATATATAATATTTATTTATTATGAATGAATGAGAAGTTATGCCAAATCCCATTCCCGACATTACCCCGTAAGACAGAGCACCTTTGGCTTGATGGTTCTTGGATCACCATAGGGGGAAGATTACTGAAGGGATAGAACATAGATGAGGAAGGTTAGGATGAGTGTACGGGGAGGGTTAAGGTTAGGGTAATGAAAAGAAAGGGTTTAGATTAGGCTGCGGGGAGGGGATAGAGCATAGAAGGGGAAGGTCTGGGTTAGGCTATGGGTAGGAGAAGGAACATAGATGGATAGGTTAGGTTTGGGCAGCAGGGATGGAATGGAACCTGGAAGGGGACTTAAGGTTAGGCTTCGAAGGAGGGAAAAGGACATATATGGAGTAGGTTAGGGTTTAGGCTGCAAGGACAAAATTAAGTGTAAAAGGAAAGGTTAGACTACAGGGAGGAATTGGGGTTACAGTAATTGAAGGAGAGGCTATTATTAGGCTGCAGGGAGGAGATGGAGCATAGGAGGGGTGGTTAGGTTTAGGCTGCAGGGAGGAGATGGAGCATAGGAGGGGAAGGTTAGGGTTAGGCTGTGGGGAGGGGATGGAGCATAGGAGGGGTGCTTAGGTTTAGGCTACGGGAAGTTTTTGACTCTTTTTAAAAACTCTGAATCTTGATAGAAGTAATACCAGCGTTGGTGTTGGTGGCCCCAAGGGATCAATTAAGGACATATTATAGGGATATATATAGGCATTGTTAATATGCTAGTGTCAAGGATCTTCGTTCCACATTTAGAAATATCTCTACAGAATGCTGGAAGAGGATGAATCACAGCAAAACAGCTGAGAGACGAGTAGAAGATAGAGGTATTATATAGGAGCCATGATGGCGGCTTGCTGAGCTCCTCTAAACATTTCATCATTCTGCCACTGTTTATTAAAGACTCTTTCCCAGCAGTCTCCACTACAGCATCTAACAGGCAGCAGTGCTATCAAAAAGTGTTCAAGCAGTATTTATGTATTTATTTAAAAATATTTTTTATTTTAATCTTTAAATTTATAAAATCTCTGGATCAGCCCCGTTATGTTTATATGAGAAGTGATAAGCGCTGAGGGGCTGATCCAGAGTTTGGGAGTAATGCCCGTACGGGTGCATAGGGGTATGCAGGGCCGAATTAACAAAAATATGAACCTGGGGCTGTACATTTTCGAGGTCCCATTGCAGTGGGTATGACTAGTGTTGTGTCAGGTGGTAAATTATATAAGGCCCAATTCATTCAATATCAATACACTTCACCAAACGATACCCTCCTACACATAGCACTGTGGTGCTGCTGAGTTCACATTCATCCTCATGCATTTAACTGGGAGGCCTGAAGATTGGCTGTATGTGTGGGCCTTTTTTCAGATGGAGGCCTGGGGCTATAGTCCCATCCGCCCCATTGTTAATCTTGCCCTGGGGGTATGAATCCGGCTAGCCTCAGTGTATTGTTTCAGTTTAATGATCTAGAAAATCCTAGATCCACCCTGTGTTCCTATAGCTTCACATCGAATACTGTGCATACCTGGAATGTGACCAGCTGGGTGAGTACAGGAGCGCAAACCCCTTCTCACACACCTCGCAGCTTTCACAAACCTCAGGTACAGGCCAAGAAATCATGCCAGGTAAACACAGTCTGGTAAGCATTTCTTCTAACATCCAGGAAGGTTGATCCAGAGTATGGGAGTAAGGGGCAAATCAGGTGCAAGTGTAGACCTGGGCAAAACCAAACACTGAACTGCAGGGGGAGGCAAGAATAAACTTGTGAAGATACAATTACAGTTAAAAGGTGACGCTTCCTAGCTCAACTCTAATTTTCAAATTAAATAAAGCTATTTGTGAGTTTAGAATTAAGATTAGTTTGCAACCCTGACATTGCAACATGCTTATTCTCTGATTTACACTTACACCTTAAAATATGGTGTAAGATCAACCCCATGGTGTCAGAACAGTTTTCGGTGTAGGCAGGAAATCGTTCATTTGGATTTTTTTTTGCTGACCCCTGATTTATATATCTCTCATGTGAAGTCACATGATCATACAACATCATACATCCCAATTGTCCCGCTGTACTTACTTTACTTACCATACTTGCTTGCTTCCACCACAAACCTACGCATCTTACTGATGACACCTAATACAGGGAAAAGCCACCTAATACAGGGAAAAGCCATCAGTCTGGTCTGGACACATATCACCATCGGTTTAAAGCGGAGCCCTGAAGTTATGGCACCAGTTGGTATATTACAGTATATAGGAGGAAGTCAGCCTTTCACCCCTCACCAGTGGTCCTGACACCTCGGCCGCCGTCTTTCGCATGAGGGCCACACAGATATAAAATGACGCCACATGCCTGAGCGTTGCCAGCAGCCACCACCTGTTACACCCGGCACACTCATGCCACAGCTGTGGTGGCTTAACACGCAGATATACAGTGTCACGCGATGGCTGGAAAGTCTGACATGACAGAGGTTTAACACTCGATGTAGGTCCAAAGAACTGTGTATATATATAATATATAATATAATATAAAACAATATTACATAAACCAGGAACTGACATCATCCGCTTACACCACAACTCCACGTTACCACTCGAATGATCTAGAGGTGTATTAACCCTTTTGAGAACTCCGGATCAGCCCATATAACCTATATTTTTACACCTTAGCTCTAATTCACAGATTAAACATAATACTGTATTATAATAAATATATTTTTTAGATTTTTATTAAATAATGATAATAGTTTTATTTCCTGTGTGTTGTTCTCATGCACTAGGCGATGTTCCTCTCGGCAGCAAACGCACCAGTCTTATTTTTGATACTCATTCTTGGACAATATTTCAACCCAGTTACTCCGTGTTGCACTACCGTTTATGTCTCTCTGTAAACATGTCAAGCATTATAGGTATAATTGTGTACTTTTTGTTTATCTGTATATGGGGTTTTTTTGTTTTTTACCTTTATTTTTCCCTTATTTATTTGTGGGTGTTTTATTTTATATTTTTTTTTTCTCTTTCTCCTTTTTATATTTATTTTCTTTTTAAGTTTCCTTCTCACGCTTCTGCCTATGATGCTGCCTGGTGATTTTCTCTACAGCTCCACACCCCTGCCCCCTACCTCGCTCCCCCCCCCTGGCAACCCAGGGTTCCCGCCCCCCTGCCTCTCCCCCCCCCTACCCCGACCTGGGCTCCCCCATCTTGCTCCATCTCACTTAGCTCTTGTCTCTCTGCCACTCGACCCCCTCCCCTCTCCTCACGCGCGCGTTTCCCACTAGTCCCCCTCGGACCAACCCCCCTGAGCCGTCCGGCTCGCTGCCAGCTCCCCTACTGCCCCTCCACCTCTAAATAATCATAATAGTGTTTTCTAATATTTTCTTACACCTTTTCTTATTCATACATATGCACAAGGTGGGATTACCAGTGGGGCTACAGCCCCAGGCCTCCATTGTCAAAAAGGCCCATAGAGCTGCAGCTATTTATACCAGTGTGATGGAGGAGGGCATAATGTGATTAGGTGGCCCACATATAATGCACCACACACAACATTGGTTACACCCACACATCACTGGGGAGTCCTATGGGCCTTTCATCATTTCCCTGCATAGGTGCTCTTAATCAGTACTCATGTTCTCGCACAGCGTACACAGAGCTTGCCTGCATTGTGTCGTACTTGCGCAGGTATCCAGAACATTGCATGCGTCTTTGGATCTTACACAGACCACCTTTTTTTGTCATTTTGCATTTAGATATGGATTGGGACCACTGACTAGAAATGTCAGGACTCAGGGCCGCTGTCAGTGCAAGCCGGGCCCAGGACTGAGGAGGTTCGTATGTCCCGGGACTACCCCCTGTGACGTCACAATGGGCCTGGTCAGCAGCTCTCTTAGACGCCATTACTAGCCTGGAAGCTTCCATCTGTGTTCCCTCTGATACTACAGTGACATGGCGCCGGGCCCCCGCTCACTCCAGGCCCGGGACAGTAGGCCCGGCTATATCCCCCCCCCGATGGCGGCCCTGTCAGGACTCATTGTTTATAGACGTCTTGAGATTTGACTTCATTACTTCCTTTGTGTATTAATGTACAAACAATGCTTGAAGAGAAAGCAGCATACGCCTGATAAGTCATGCATGTATCTTCCCAGTGCTCTGGACCAGCAGCTGACTGGTGACTCTCCCTGTCTTATGACGCTCACCACGCTCAATATTCATCCGATTATCTCATTAAAACAGCCAAAGTGTCTGTTAATAACTTCCTGCGGTCATCACAAGATAATGTGGAAATAAGTTGTAAGCAGACTGAGAACACTGGAGAAAAATAAGCAATGGCCAAGAAATGACGACACCATGGTCACATCACCAGCGAGCCTGAACTATTAACCCATGATTCAAGTCACTGTCACAAGTCACGTATATCTATATTTTGTATAGATGACCACACACCAAACAAGGTCACATTGCAGAGTCCTTATGACCAGTGTCATGAGGGCAGCGGACTAGTTGGCGCTGGTGGTAAAACTATAAGGGAGATCCTGAGATAAGCAGGGCTGCCAAGAGGAATTCTGGGCCCCAGGACAACAACTTCTTTCCCGTCCCCATAGCTGATAGTTAAAGGTAGAGCGGTGAAAGGTGTCTATCAATTTACGATAAACATACTTTACTTACCTTTTCAGTCTTCTCTCTGCTGCTCTACACTCTCTCTGTAGGCGTCCGCTGACAGCGGCTATGCTTCGTTTGGCTATACAGACTTTCTGCGGCTGTAATAGGGAACCTGTTCAGCCCATTGCAAGACAGTCGCTGTGTGCCAGGACTGTTAAACAGTAAGTCAGCACAAGTGCGGGTTCCGCTTTGAATGAATAATTTGTAACCACCCTTCTCGGGGGTTCTGTGCATACTCTATTTGCTTATGCTGCATTAGAATGCAGCATGATCAAACAATGCGTAATGGCCTCCATTGGCAGGCTTGATGGCCGGTGGGGATCCTTGTTGTATGCATGGTCTATGAGGAGAGCCCATATGTACGTCACACACTCACCTCATGTTACATGGGGTGGGTGCGGGACATATAACACAGGGTTAAAGCTTGGAAGTGGACCCACTTTAGGATTGCATAAATGTACTTTACAGCTGGTTTCCGTTCTTAAATCTGGATCCGACTCAATAAGTTATTAACCACAAACCTCAGTCACCCGGTTGCGGCTACTCCATATAATGTCTGTGGTTACCCAGATCTCTCTTGTACTGGAGACTAAAAGGAAACTGGGGATAAATATCACATCTGGGTCCTTATGCACTAAACTGTGGGAATGGAAACGCGGAGATGGTGCCAATGGCAATAGCAATAGTATGATTCTACATGGAGAGGACAGTCATTGAATGTGCCATCCTATAAGTGGCAACGCATAAGAGTGGGACTCACCACTAATCTGGATTACAAATCTGATTGAGCTCCATCGAAATCACGTTTATTGACTTTAGAGCTTAGAGAGCTGCCTTTCTTAGTAATATAGTTAAATAAGATAATTTAGTGTAATATTTTGGGGAAATGTTGTAAGTATAATTTATTGTCCATTAAAATATTTATTGTTGGAAGCAGCAATAATAGCAACAATTATCCTATTGTCTCCATCAGGAGGGGGGACAGCCGGGCCTACAGTCCCGGGCCCGGCCGTCCCCCCACCCCCCGGCAGTGGCCTGGCGCCCTGTACTGGTGTGCCAGCCACATCACAGCCTGAACTCACATGGACGCAATTATTGGCGTCTAAGTGAGTTTAAATAGGCCCGTCCTGTGGTGAGGTCCCAACATCCTGGCCTTATGTGGGGGGCGAGTCCCGGGCCCGGGTGATCCTGGTGGTGGCCCTAGTGTATTGACTCTCTATATCACCTTTTAGTTGCATGGTCACCCTTTAGTTACTGAATTTTTCCATTTTACCTCATTCCGGGTTCCCTTATTCACTTCCCCATTCTTTCATAACTTATTTTAAATGAAGAGACAGTTTTTTCCATCCAGTATCTTATGGGTTCAATACCATCATCCCTGGATACTACAACAGTAGATAGGTAAAAGAGATATGTATGGTGTTGGATGTACGCCAGGGGCGGTCGGGATCCTGATCGGCCCATCAGTTGTTTCTACTTCCATTGACAGGCGGCTTCTGAAACTCCAGTAGTGGCTACTGACAGCGCCTGGAATACCTCGGGGAGACCTCCCAGGAGAGTTCCTAGTAAAGCCGGTGGCCAAAGGCCAAACCCTGCATCATCTTTCATCTTCCATGTTCTCCATAATTAATTATATAAAATGATGAAACTATGAAGCTAATTATGAATCTAATTATGATATTCTCTGTATTGCACTGTGCCACCCAGTAATATGGCATCCTTCCATCCCTGTGTATATAAATCATAATAATTCGAATAAACATATGGCAATCTGTATTATTTGTGCAACTCTATGCCAATCAATCATGCGACATTCCTTCCATCATTATGATAATTATGAACCAGCCAATCACATGTTCTCTCTGATTATAACTGAGTTCATAGATACGTTATGTGGAAGGGTACGAGTAAACTAACATAGCATATAATGTTATCATAGTAAACAAAACATGTTTAACAAGTTTTCAGACATAAACATACTAGGGTATTACATTCAGGTTGCGGAGATTTTAGCTGTGGATATAGGCTGGGGCAGGCTGGGATGGGTTAGGGGTATAAAGGGGATATAGGCTGGGGTAGGCCTGGAAGGGTTAGGGTTATAAAGGGGATATAGACTGGGGCAGGCTGGGAAGGGTTAGGGGTATAAAGGGGATATAGGCTGGGGCAGGCTGGGAAGGGTTAGGG